>JAAXYX010003447.1:0-14432 GCA_036851915.1 Ptenothrix huangshanensis | reverse complement strand
ACAGTTTACAGTTTCGGGTACGGGTCCAAAACTGGGTACGGGTACGGGTACGGGTGCAGGTCGGGTACGGGTACAAGAATTTTGAAGCATCGCGGGTACGGGTATAGGAAAATTTAGACCCGGGTCCACGGGTACAGGTACGGGTACGGGTACAAATTTTTCTGTACCCGAAGTTTTGGTACCCATACCGGTACGGGTACACGATTTTTGTACCCATTCGGAGCACTAGTACTGAATGTCAAAACTTAAATAATAACTCTTCAATAGCTGTCTCATATACACTTGGTTCATGTTCAAAACATCTCAAATTTATTTTTCGTACCATATTTTGCCCCAAAGTATCTTTCGTGTCTCGCTGAAGTAATTCTCTCGAGAATCTAATTGACAAATACATCCCTTTTGGAGTCACGAAAGCATTTGTTGGTCATTCCCAAAGGATGTACATATTAGTATTACCAAAGGGGTAAATACATTTGTATGCAGTATAATCTTGGTTTTATTATTTTTGTGTAAACCAAATATAATGCTAAATTTTTAACACGCAATATTCATGTTTGCTTATTTAAAACTTTATAAATGATACCAATCCAAGCAAAAGAATATCCAATCTAATTCATCTTTATACATAGGTACATACGATTTTTTTAAGTTATTTTAATTTGTCATCTGCGTTGCATAAGTTGTGTTGAATAGCTTTTAAATAGCAAGTATTTATATTAATGAATTCATTTTGATGGCTTACTGGATGTGGAATGCAAAGCATTTATATTGTTTTTTAGTATTGCTAAACCCGTATTCTTTGACGTAGTTTTCCTGAAGCATTGCAAAAGAGATGTGAATTTCTTCAACTTCAATGATGACATTTAGTTATGTATAATCAATTTCAAATTGTTTTCATTATAAGGTGGCGCCAGCACCTTCAATTGCCAGGTTACGCCAGCATTTTGTAACTTATGTCAATACGCCTAAAAGCTTTTTTGGTGGCTCTTTAAAGATGCATAAAAGTTAATGAAAGGATGATATCATTAGTCATTCGTCTCATTATATCCCCATAAATACTTAATTTCTCATTACTAACGAGAGGGATTTGTGGAGTAATGACTTGTTTGTGACAACTCAAATGAAAGGATCAAATAATGAGACATGAGTTACGAAACATCTATGTATGAGTTCAGACGACACAGGCAGTTTAATTAATATCCCGTCATTGTCAAGAACAGTTGTCATTTGATCAGTTTGCTTTTATATCTCTTGGCTATCGTTCATTCATTTGCGTAATGTTTGCAACACACTTGACCCTCAAACACAATTATCCGGCCTTACCCTTACCTAACCACAACTCAATTGAAAGTAGAAATAGTAGGACTGATGGTAAACAACGTAGTAAACAGTAGCGTTTTCAGGTTGTTTTCGATATAAGCAAATTGGCCGAATGCTTAATATATTTAGTGGTAGGTGTCAACCGTTTTTTTTACACTTTTTTAAAAAGTCGCAATTTGTATTTTTGGTGCTTTCGGAAAAAATCCAAAATTTTATTTTTTACCCTTTTTCAAAAATTTGGACTTTTTATTTTTACTAGGTATATTTCAAAAAGTCGGAATTTTTGTTTTTCACTATTTTTCAAAAATTCAGAATAATTAATTATTTTTTACCATTTTTCGAAAAGTCTGAATTTTTACTTTTAACCATTTTTTAAAAAGTCAGAATTTTTATTTTCTAACATTTTTCAAAAAGCTGGAATTTTTATTTTTTACCATTTTTGAAAAAGTGAGAATTTTTATAATTTCCCATTTTTAAAAAAGTGGGAATTTTTATAGTTTCCCTTTTTTCAAAAAGTCGGAATTTTTATTTTTTTACCATTTTTCGAACGTCGAAATTTTTATTTATAACTATTTTTCGAAAAGTCTGAATTTTTATATTTTACTATTTTCCAAAAAGTCGAAATTTTTATTTTTTACCATTTTTCGAAAAGTCGGAATTTTTATTTATAACTATTTTTCGAAAAGTCTGAATTTTTATATTTTACTATTTTCCAAAAAGTCGAAATTTTTAATTTTACCATTTTTCGAAAAGTCGGAATTTTTATTTTTTACTATTTTTCAAAAAGTCGGAACTTTTCTTTTTCATCATTTTTTAAAAAGCCGGAATTTTTATTTTTTACACTCTTACAGCATTAAATTGTTGCTTTGGTGATTCTATTTATATTGTCTCTGTAACTTCATTTTTCTCAAAATTTAGAGATGGATAGTTGCCTACGTTGCCTGCTCCTGGATTCGCCACTTATAGTGAAACATCGCTTCCAAATAGAAATTAAATATTAAAAAGGTTTGAGGTAATCCTTATTAAAAAGGAAAATAATTGAAATTCTACTGTAAGGGAATTTCGTATTTATTCTTTAAACTGAAATGATTAAGCCGTTTTAGTTTGGTAAGAACCACAAAAGTGTGTTAAGTAAACTAGGAGCTCTTGTATTTAAACTGCTAACTTTAAAACCTACAATTCACCTTTTGGCACTTAAATTATTGTTTTCAATTTTATGTTTGTTCCGGTAAAACTGATGAGCTTAATTGATAAGGCTTTAGACATCTAGCATAGTACATATTTTTACTAAACTTACTACTAGAATTAGACGTTTCTGACTCTTGACTGGGCAGTAAAAGAACTTTCCTACTTTTCGAAATTGAAGTTCCGGTCGGACATTTCTCAAGGTTGATTTAGAAGCCTTCATTTACAAACGAGATCAAAAAATTCTTTACTAAACCTGCTAAAGCATGTTGTCAAAAAAGGAAAACTGCTTGAACATTTTAATGCTTAGTTTGTGCTCCAAAATCGGTTTTATCCCCTTCCATTTCGAAAGTAAAACAGGATATCTAAGAAAACAGACATTAATTCTAAAAACTCTGTTATGGTGGTTTTTCTTTTTGCTCCTAATTTCCTATAATTTTTATGCCACCTACAAATTACTCGAAACCACTCTGGACAAAACGAACACATTGGATCCTAAACACTTCTCAGTCCAAAGTATTTTCCTTATTTGCTCTTTGGCGGCAACTTTATTTACTGGCCTTCTTCGATTTAGAAAACAAGGGACCGCTGTCATTGTGTGGAATGGGTTGGTTAAAAACTCGTCCAGCTTAAATTCATTAAAACGACGGCCCATTTCACAGCTATCGCTTCAGGAGTTACTAATGATGTACATTCCATTTACTTTATACGGTAGTAGTCAAATTGGGCTACTAGTTTTACTACTGGATAAAAAGAGACCACTTCTGCCCATTTCTCCACATTTCTCAATAGAAACAAAATGCGATACGGTTTTGTTCCTTTCCTCATTTTTGTTGGAATTACATGTGCATCAATTTTTGATTACTTGCTTTTACATGGAATTCATTTTTCACCTGAGCATGTTTCAGGTGTGCAATGATATTCTACACGATCTTAAAAAAGAAGCAATGCAACTGAAAAAGTAAGTCACGACGGATTTTTTTTAAAAAAAAATTATGGTTAGATATTGACATTTATTTAAAATATTACCTACTCTTTCTATTATGATTATGATTAATCCTTTCTGGATTCTGGATTGTTTTAGGGCGAATGCAAATTTTCCAAAATTGATAAGATTGTCCCGTAAACTGCGTCGATTGCAACTGCTAGTCCATCTTTTCAACTTGAGCAGTTCATTCAGAGTCTACGTGATGAAAGTAACGATGTTGATTGTCACAGTTTTTTCTCTTTGTATTGGAATAATGTTTTCGACAAAGGACCCGCTTCTTGGTGTATTTAGTTGGGTAATTGGTCTCTGGTGTCTCTTGAGTTTTGGGATAGTTAATGACAAAGCATTTTCTATCCCAGTTATGATTACCGATTTAAGAAACAACCTTTTAAGTGTTTCACACGAAATTGCCTTTCGGCATCGCGGAAAACAAAACCGGAATGCAAACTTGGTTTCCAATTACGTGAAGAGGACGTTGAAATCTATACCTAGTATTGGCATCAAGGTTGGAGAGTTCCATACAATGGAAAGGATGTCAACGCTTTTGTTTTGTCATTTCATCCTGTTCAATGTTGGAAGCATTCTGATAGCTTTTGAACATTAATTCCATTTGCACTAATACGAGTGTATTACAAATTTTCGCTTAATAAATAATTCAGAAAATACTTAATTGTCCTGATTGATTTTTACAACATTGAGAATTTCGATTTTATAGCATACATATTAATGCGTCTATGGTATTAATGCTTTTGAGGTTGCTGCCATTGGAATTGGGTGTCATCCTTTTAAAACACAAAATGACAAAATAGAACGCCCAACGTGGGGCTCGAACCCACGACCCCGAGATTAAGAGTCTCGTGCTCTACCGACTGAGCTAGCCGGGCACATTATGCATGACAAAGCTAAAATTCTCTGTCTCTGGACTAATGTGATTACGTCTTTCAACTGCTTTGTTTGCACAATGGTATATTTATGTACTTGAATAAATTCACATTAACGTTAAGCGTAAATGTCAATATGAAAGAGAGAACTCAGAATATTTTGTTTACATTAGTACTTCAGTAATCGTGCTTTATTAATCGCATAAATTATACACGTTAGAGATTAAAACAAAAAGAGATTGAATCCTTCTTAGAAAATGACACGAGATATTAGTACATAAGTTGTGTACGATCATAATAACAATAACTAAGCAAACTTTGTTCCCTTTGCCTTTGATTGATCTAAAAAGCTAATTTTACGTCGTTTAAATTTTTAAATGGATTTTTATACATTTTTCCATAATGGCGCCAGTAATACATAAATTCGTCTTTTGGATAATACAAATGAAACCTATGAATGTGAGTCAAAATTTAGCTCCTTTTCTTCCTTCTTTATCGACGTCTGATGTAGGTACCTACGTTGCATTCTCCTTTTCCCCCATTTTAAATGCAACATTTGATATTTGATATGTAATTACATATTTAGAAAGTTTGTATATAATTGAGTATATATCAACAAAAATGGCTGCAATTCAAAATAAATTTCGAAAATTCCATGGGCTATTTCCAAAGCAAAAAAACTAACTAAAGTCAGCAAAAAGTTGGTTGCCGAAACCCGGGATCGAACCAGGGACCTTTAGATCTTCAGTCTAACGCTCTCCCAACTGAGCTATTTCGGCACTGTTAATCTTTAGCCTCTTTTAGTAATTACTTCTGGATTAAATGGAGATATTGCAGTCGTTGAAATAATTCCAGTAGGTATTTTAATTGTTTCCATAATAAATTATCCGTAGCAGTAAATTAATTTTTTTTTAAATTCTAAATGTTACTTTCTTATTTCATTACGAATACAAGTAGTACAAAAAACGACAAAAAGTGCGATTCTTTCTGATCATTAAAAATGTAGTTGTTTTTTATATGCACAACTAACTCAACATGATGCAAAAAAATGTAATAAATATAAACTAAGCCCATGTAGTAGTCATTTTAATGCATTTCACATAGACATTTTTTACAGTTTGTAGTTTTTATGAGTGACGTCATACGTTAAGTCTTTAATTTCCTGGTTTTTTAGCGGATCCCAATCAATGAAAATTGCACATTGTGTACAATGATATTTGTTAATTATAAAATGAGTAGAATTTAAGCGACGCCTAATTAATTCTTACCGTATGAATAAATGCAATTTTGGATGCCAGAATGTATTGGCCTGGTTTCTTTCAATTTGCAAGTTGAATAGAAATCTACAGGGAATAGATTCTGTTTACTAATGAATCACGAGCTCATTAAGTAATTCAATGATCAATCAGTACTTTGGGAATTACATTTGTTCCAAGAACTGCCAAACAAACAATGAGCTTTGGACTGAAAGAAAATAAGTTGAACTTTTGGCAACTTCAATTTAATTTAATTTCGAACCTCCACTCCAAACCACGACAGATCAGCCGAGATCAAGACGTGTAAAAGAAAGATTTTGAGGAATTTTTAAGGGAAACATGAAATTCGTTTGCATCCTCCTTCTTGCTTGCGCTGTCATGGCGACGGTGTTTGTAAGCCAGGCTCAGGCTGAATGTAGGTGTCCCGATGTGCCCAGGGAAGAGCGTCCTAAGACCGCTGTGTGTGCCGATGATGGCTTCACCTACTTCAGCGAATGCGCCACCAAATGCTTGGGTAAGCGTGTAATTTCAATCAAAGTCCTCATCATTTTTGCACTGATTTACGTACGGCTCAACATATGCATTAAAATGGTATCACAAATTCTATTGGAATTTTTTGTCTGTTGGAAAAGTTTAAATTATTTCACTCATGCTTTTTCATTATGTTTCCAGGCAAAAAAGTCAAGTCCAAAGGATTCTGCCCGCCGAAATGATCAACCAAAAGTTAACGAAACCTAACCCAGCACAGACCGGTGGAATGGATATGATTCAAAACTATTGTAAAAAAGTTACTCAGTAGTTTAACATATGTCAACTTTTAAATTTGAATAAGAATTTTAATTTGGTTTGAATTAATTAAATAAGTTATATACGTTGTCGGGGTATATTAAGAAAAATAAATATGGGTACTAATATGGGGAAATTGAAAGCGAAAACGCAATCATAATTGCATATTCATAAGCATCTTAATAAGTAAATTGCATCATTTCATAAAGAAATAGTAAAGGCTAAAACTGCCATAGTAACGACTTAACACAGGTTTTGAATTCGTTTTTGAGTTCAAAACGCAAAAGAACGACTTATTTCTGCGCCTTCGTTTATTAAAGTGTCAACAGTTAGGTACCTACAGAATTTGTGAAGCTGCATATGGAAGTAAAATGCAACGATATCTTGCACTTTTATTCTGTTATCTCATTTAGGGCAAACCTGATACTTCTAAATTCAAATTGGCATAGTGATTATTACATACCTTAGAATAATACCTTCTCTTTGCCTCCCATACATATTCGAACAGGTTAACTTAAGTAACTAAAGATATTCTACAAATGGCGCAGTTTTCTTTGCACGAAAGCGACGCCTTTTTTTGAATTTACACACAAAAGACGCGCTTTTTGTTTTTACACGACATCGACAAAGTTGTTTTAGAATTTTCACAAAAACCACGACGTTGTTATAAAGCACGAAACCGGTGGGATTTTTTAAATTAACTGACATTTATAAATTGCAGTTTTTTTTAAATAATTATTGCACTGGTTGAGATTGAGTAGAATCGGAGCCTACTCAAGAAAGAATGCCTGCTACAGCAGAAAAAACAAAACTTACACTAGATATAATCGACTTTATCAATTTGGCCTACGCTTTAAAAGAATCCTGGTTACGCCACTGATAGTAGCGTAACTAGGCGTAGGCCATGTGGGACTGGGCCTTTGCAGGATTTTTAAAAGAACACAACCTTCTTTAACATGTCTTCGAAAACATCGCACTTTTTTTAAATTCACACGAAAACGAATCAGTTTTGTTTTATTTTACTCAAAAACTACGCAGCTTTTTAAAATTTACACGACAATGACGCAGTTTTTATAAATTTAAACGAAAACGACGCAGATTTTTAAAATTTACATTAAAACAAGGCCTTTGTTTTTTGCAAGAAAAGAAAACACCGGATTTTTTTAAAAAAAGTGACACTATATAAAATGGAGCATTTTAATTTTTTTACAAGTTTTATCAAAATCAACGCCTAAAAAAGGACCGGAGTTACGTTTCTGAGAGATAATTTTCATGCGATTGAATGACAAGAAATACAACCATTGAGTTTTATAGTTTTCTTCATGCACTACTCGGACAAAAGCAGCAATGCCGAACTTTGACCCCACTTTTCTCAACTCCCATCGGTCAGATGTTTTTCGTGCCATCAATACAAATGATCAGCGTCAAAAACTGTATCTGGCAGTATAAATTTTGGCCATAAAAACTAGAGTGTAATTTACATAAGAGCTGTTGCAATGTTTTTTATTCACAGAAATGTGTAAAGTGTGAAATACATTAAGAATTGAATGCAACGCCACCGCGTTAGTCGCACTTTAAACACAACGCCATGTATTGAAATGCAGATATTAAAGCGACAGTAAGAGCATTCACTAGCCTACGTATCTTGAAGTAAATGATGTATCTGTTTGTAACACAATATTCCGCAACAAAGCTTACAATGCAAACTGCTAAGCATATACAAAAAACAACAAACACGGCAAGAATATCCGATTCCGAAAAAGACAAAGCTTTTGGTTGCTCCGTTCCTTCCCTCGGCGAAGCCAACATATAATGGGACCCTGTTCCAGAATAAAATCTAATCCGATCCCATCTCTCCCAGAATCCATAAAGTCCCGATGTTACCATGACACGTAGCCGCTCCGGAACCCATCTGTGATATTTCGGAGTACCCGCGGGTACAATCAAACTCTGCTCCGAAGCTAAAAAGTTTTCTTTCACCTCCAAGTTATGTGCAAATTTTAGCGATGTATTTTTATTCATTATTTTTTGAAACGAAGGCCAGTAGAAGGAAAATGTGTCTTTTGGGAAAACAAATGCAACTTTTGAATCAAGATTTAGCTTCATTTGTTCCACATTTCTTTCAATATCTGACAACTTAACGTACTTAATTTTCTCTATTCGTTTTAACGTTTTCTCCGGCTGAATTGCTTTACGCAAAGTATCATTTCCTTTTGCTAGGAGTACTGAGTGCTTTATTTCGGCTTCCCATCTACTATACAAGTCACAGCAGTGCAATAGTCTTCCTAAACGGTATGGATAGGTGCACATAACCTTGAACTTAAATTGTATTTTACGTGATCTTGCTGTCTTTGCTATGCATTCGGGTCTATTTATGCCAGTTAGCAAAGTAAAGTCTGCCAAATCCAAATCCGAAATTGATTTCCAAGTGGTTTGAATGGTTTTTGGTGTAGTGAAGTCTGATTTCATACGTCCCTTGTACCCGTTCGAAACAATGATGGTCATAAACAGCCAAAGTGGTATTAGGTACTTAATAGCAATCCTTAGCTTTAAGTTTTGAAAATGGGAAAGTATTGATTCTACTCCAGATTGTTCTACAAAAGCAGAGGATATTCTGATCCAAATGTAAAGCATGTTGTTGAGAAATAACTTGTAATTGTGGTAAAATGAATTGTTAAGGTTGAAGTTGAGAGAAGCTACAAGGCCAGCAGCTGCAGCTACAACCAGGGAAACTCCTCCTATAGTGTACCATACATCCTTGTTCAAAGGAGTGATTAAAATCCCTAAAAATGTATCCCCTCTTTGACTGCGGCAGTTATGAGAGGTAATGAACTTGTAAGGCTGACTTATTGACACAGGAACGATAGATCTTAAAACACTATAATAGTAAGTCCTTTCTGGAAATAATTTTACATAATCATCGGAAGTTGAAATTTTAAGACTTTCTGAAAGGTAATATACGTACGGGCTAAAATTGTCGGATAAGTTAAGAGACGCTGTTAGAAAGCGATATGTGGTATTATGGTGAAAGAAGTGATATCTGGTCATATAGGTATTACTCTTTGTCCAAGAACGCTAATGCAAAAAATTGGGAAAAAAATAGTACAAAAGGAATGTAGAGAGTACACTGACTATAATAAAGGTAAATTCATATCTTATCTATCTAATTGTGACTGGTCTGCATTTTATAACTGTAATGATGTAAATGTGATGGTAGAATCATTAAATACACTTGTAAAACAAGCAATGAATTATGCATTCCCGGTATCAATAAAAAATGTTGTCGCAAGTTGCTATTCATGGGTAACTGATGACATTCGTAAATTGTGTAAAAAGCTAATTAGAATTAAGCATATCAGTAAAATGATGTATGTAGAAATTAAAAAGCAACTTAGGCAAAAAATTAAACTTGCCAAAAATAATTTTAATCATAAGTTACAAAAACAAATATGTAGAGGAAGCATAAAAGATTTTTACAAAACTATAAATAAAGTTTGTGGTTTAAAGCAAAATGTTTCTGCGGTAAATCAAATTATGTTGTCCAATAACAGTAATAATATTCAAGACACATTAAATGAAATTAATTCGCATTTTTCTGAAATTAATCGACAATATGAACCTATTGGAAATTTTGTACAAATTAATCCAAATGATAAAAAGCTGTATGTAAATGAATTTGAAGTACTGAAAAAGCTAGATAAGCTAAACATTTCAAAATCTAATGTACCAAATGGAATGCCAGTAAGTTTAATTAAGGAATTAGGGTTTTGCATTGTTAACCAACTTACGTTTATTTATAACTTTTCTTTTGATAATTTTGTAATTCCTAGAGAATGGAAAATAGGCTATATTACTCCTATTCCGAAGGTTGTAGGACAGTCGAGCATTGACAGTTTAAGGCCATTATCTCAAACGGATATTTTTGGAAAGGTATTAGAGGAATTCATGTTTGAAAAATTGTATAACCAGGTAATTAGAAAAATTAGCCCAAAACAATATGGTTCAATAAAAGGATCATCAACAACTCACTATTTAGTAGACCTGATGGACTTTGTATATAGTGCACTTGATAAAGGAAAAACATATGTAATTGTGGTTTTGTTGGATCTATCAAAAGCGTTTGACCTTGTAGACCACAATATTTTATTAATGGAATTAATTAAATTAGGAGTGGAGTCGTGTGATGTAAAGTGGTTAGAGGCGTTTTTGCACACAAGATGTCAGTGTGTTCGAGAAGGTTGTAATGTTTCGGAAATGAAGGAAATATTTAACGGCACCCCACAAGGTACAAAGTTAGCTCCCCTATTGTTTGTGATTTTGATAAATAGAGTACTGGTTAATTTTGCTGAAACCTATCAAAATAATAATATAAATTGTAAAACTATTTTCGATGGCTTTGTTGATGATATGACCCTTGCGGAAAGTGTTAATTATAATGAGTCTCCTAAAATCCAAACATATCTAAACAATATTTCAAGGTGTGCAAATGACCTAAAAATGAAGCTAAACCCCAGCAAATGTTTGGTAATGGTAATAGATTTATCAAAGAAAAATCAATTTAGCGGTATTAGTCTTAGTATTGATAATATGGTATTACCAATTGTAAAAAGTACAAAACTCCTGGGAGTTCAAATTAATAATCGTTTAACATGGAATGACCATATTATATTTATGCTTAAAAAAGCAACTAGTAAGCTATTTATACTAAGAAAATTAAAGACATGTGGATTAAACACTTTACATTTAGTTGGAATCTATAAGACGTATATCAGAAGCATTTTAGAATATGCAGCTCCAGTCTGGTCCAGTAGTATATGTAAACAATTAATGAGGCAGATTATCAAAGTCGAAAAAATATGCTTAGGAATAATAGATAGTAAGTATGTAAATAGTAGAAATTATACAAAAATAGCGACTAAGTACCATATTGATGTTATTGAAGTTAGATTCAAAAAGTTGTTATGTACTTTTGGAACTAAATTGTCAAAATCATTACGACATAAGGAATGGTTAAATAAACATGAAACAAACAAAGTAGTAGCTACTCGCAGGAAGTGCCAATACAATATTGTGAAATGTAGAACGGAAAGGTACAGAAAATCCACGATACCAGCCTTAATTAGAGAATTAAACAAATAAAACTTCAACTAACTATTGATAGTTGAGTCAGTGATGAGTAATTAAATTAGCATTAAGGAAACTTAAATAAGAATATTTTTATTTTCCTTTTCTAAAAATCTTTTATCCACTGCGCAGTAACATGACGCGTGGGCTTCTCCTTTTTTTCCATTATGCGTTAGTTTATTTTTATTACTAATTATAAGCAAATTAACTACATTGATCAATACTATCGTAAATTAATCTTGTACTATTTCCAAGTATAGATTGCAACATTGTTCTAGACTTGTGTATGTACTAAAATAATTGGTGCTCAATAAAACCCCAATAATAATAATAATGTGGTATTGCTCAAGGAGGATGGACGGTTACGGCTAAATGGCGAGTCGACGAACAGATTTTCACGAAGGAATGTCCCGGAGACTCCAACGTTCATGTTCCAAACGAATCTTCTCCCGTCTTCAACAACACTTTCATAATTAGCAATCCCCATTTCGAAGCAATTTGAATGGGGCGTATCACATTCGAAATATTTTGTATCGGGTCCAGACCATTCGTATATAGCCTTACTATCGGGTTCAACTCTTACACCCATTATAACTAACTTAGCTCTATCAAGCACTTTGGTTTTCACAAGATACGCATATACTACCATAGGCAGCATTTTCTGCACGCTTTGATGAAGTTTCCAAAAAGCATAATTAACGATTTTGTAATCTAAGGATTTGATGCAAGGCCGGTATGTCAATAACATACACAGTTGAGGAAAAACCTGGGTCTGATTTCGTCGTGGATAGAAATCACTTGCACTCATCTCAAAATCTATAGACTTGACGTAGTTACATTGTGAAACTATTATAATCGTAGCAAAGCATTTAATAGCTCCACTTTTGAAAACCCGTGGAAGGTTAACGTCAAAAGTTGTTGATTTACTTAGCTCTTGTTTTCTTGAGAGAATAAAAGGCTCATCTAATTCAGAATAGTTTACTGCTTCTCCAATTGAATAAATGTGACACATGCAGCTGACGTGCTTACTTTTTTGTATTGGTACTATGTCTAACATTGGTGCAAGATGAACATTTATTGGGGCACCTTCTGAAAAATACGAAACTTTTAAAATTAAGGCAGTAATTAAGAATGTGCGGAAATTCATGGTTATCAATGAAAATAAATATTTTTCAAGATTTCTGCCGATTTTGTTTCAACAACTTATATAAATCCGAGTCCACGAAAGGAAGAAAGGCTGCACAACTACATTATGAAAACAATATTAACTCGTCATTTTAATACATCATGGTTTTGCTAGTTCAATCACTTACTATAATTAGTCATGCAATTTTAAAAACAAAGCATGAAACATTTCGTGTCAGATATTTCCCGTCATGTAAACTTTGGCTTATATTTTAGGTTATAAGAATAGGAATCTTAGAAAAGTGATTCTGCGTTGCATGATATGAAAGAAAGCAGGGGAAATCTTGTCATTTAATAAATTGATTCTGCACGTAATCATAGCTACTTCTACGGTAGTTAATATTATTTACTATTAGTTATGTCATCAATTAATGCAAATTAAATTCAATTTTCAATGCGCGCAGTATAATGTAAACAGTTTTTAACACGAATGCAGAGAGAGCCGAAATACCATGATGCGCTTGAAATAATTAAAAGTTGGCGTAAATAGTAGTGGGCCCATGTGTGTATGCACTTTTACGAGTATTTAATTATTAAGAATGTCAGGTGCTTAAATGAAGTATTTGGAAATGGGTCAAGTATTTACTCCAACTTCCAGAAAATTTGTAAGAACTAAAATTGCCGACATAATGAGTTGTGCAATTACTGTGACTTTCATGCCTTGAAAAATCGCAAAAAGCGTTGTATCTTGCTTACTAGTACATGTGGAAAAATGTGCTAATAAGGAGAAACAAGAAGTATGTATTTATTTACTGAACGTGTTTTGAAAACATGACAAAGAATTTAATAAAACTGAGCTCATTTATTTGGAAATAGCAAAATCATCGTATCCAACGTTACCCCAAAATTAAAATAAACCATTTAAACTGGTAATTAGTATTTTTAGTCCCAAACATTTTCTCTTGAAAAGAAATTGCAAAATGACAAAAAAAGAATGCCCAACGTGGGGCTCGAACCCACGACCCCGAGATTAAGAGTCTCGTGCTCTACCGACTGAGCTAGCCGGGCAATTGATACATTGAGAAGATTAAAATTCTTCTGGCTCGAAGGGTATACGTGGCTATTACTGGCAATGCAATGCCTTACCTCAATGAAATATGATAATATAAAAAATAATTATTGCATATTATAGGCTTCTACATCTTGACTCTTGACCTTTAGTTGAAATAAGCCGTTGCAAGTAATTACAAAATTAAAAGCCAATGGAGCCAAAATACAATGTGTATTTGCTTTCAAATTATTTATATTCAATCAAATCAGATGGGTAGTGACCTGCAATAACAAGTTTATATTAGAATCGATGGTATTTGTTTATAATAAACATAAATTATTTATAAGGAAACCCTATTGTTACAGCTAAAAAAGTAAATAACAGCTGAAAAAATTCCTTTACAGCTATAAAAAGATTTTTCCATACAGGACTCCATAAGTTGTATTTCTATAAAGTCAGTGCAATGGGCAAGAATCAGTTAAGCCTTTCCAGCGAAGTTCCGCACGTATGTGCATTCTACTTGCAAAAATGTTCGTAAGGGAATAACAATTAAATCACTTGTGCTCATTGTCAGATGGGGGAGAAATACATAGGCAGTAAGGCTTCGCACGGTTCGAGCAAAACCCGAAAATTATCGGTCGGTTCGAGTTTCGGGTCGGTTCGAGTTGAAAATTTTATAAACCGATGATTTTTTTCGAGTTTCGGTTCGTGTACTT
>JAAXYX010003446.1:0-14433 GCA_036851915.1 Ptenothrix huangshanensis | reverse complement strand
ATCGAGATTTTGATAAGCATAATCGAATTTTTGAGTCCAGTGCTTTTTATATTTTTTCGAGTTCAATACTATTTTAAACGAGTCATGGTTTGAAAACCAAAACCGCATCAAAAGGAAAAATTGAAATAGAATCGGCTCGAAACTCAAATCGATCGACTAATATGCGTTTTCGATCACCAATCGGACTCCTTAATCTAACCTGTGTCTAACCCAAGGCGGCTGGACTTCCAATGAAGTCCAGCCGCCTTGGTCCAACAGTCCAACCTAAACAATTACAACTTAACAAGTTTAGAAAAAACTTTTGCTTACTCTGCGAAAAAGGTGAGAGCATCGTTGATAGTGCCGGCATAAGCAACGCGTCCAGCGGACAACAGATAAATGTGATCAAACATCTCAAAAACTTCAGATGCTGGCTGATGAATCGTACAGATAATGGCTTTACCCATTTTAGCCATTTTTCTCATAACCTCCACCACGCTTTGAGCCATGAATGCATCCAGTCCTGATGTCGGTTCATCGCAAAACAGAACACTTGGGTCAGTCAGAAACTAGAAATGCAATAATTTAACATAAAAGTTACTAATACGATTTACTAGGAGCTATATTGTAAATAAAACGCGTTATACTTTTTACACTTTCTATCAGGATAACAAAAACTAACTTCAGCAGCAAACGCTAAACGTTTCATTTCCCCACCAGAAATCCCTTTCTCTACAGCAGGATCACCGATCCTGGAATGCTGGCATTTAGTCAGGCCCAACTGCGAAAACAATTATTCAATTATCATTATGTAATTACTAAAGGTAACGCATAACCTAGTAATAGAACTTAACAGAGGAAAAACTGTTGAAGGTAAGTAAAATAGCACTTACATCGTGAATGGCGTTGTCTACACGTAATACACGTTCCTTGTAACTTAGACTTGTGTCCATTCTTATCCGCGCAGTAAATATTAAGTGCTCCCTTACGGTAAGGGTCGGAATGAATAAATCTTCTTGCTGTACGTAAGCTGATATTGTGGAAATGTAAGATGACCCAATGGGTGTGCCATTGATGCAACGGTCGCCTTCGACGTGGAGCTTCCCCGAATTGAAATGGAGGACATTGAGCAAGGTAGTTTTACCCGCACCACTAGCACCCATCAATGCTAACAACTCACCTGGCCGTACCATCCCACTTACTATGGGGTATACGATATATTTAATTACATTCAAATCAGTATTATTTTTTATTATTCTATTTTCTAAATCTAAAGATTGAAGCCAAAAGCTTGTCGTTTACTTTACCATTCTTCAAAATATGTTTGGGAGGTCCCCTCCGTTTGAAACAGCACTTTCGACCTTTTTTGCTGGGCGCTGGTGGCTCATGTTTTGCCGTTGACATCTCCGTTGTATATCCCACAGGAGGTTTGGAAGTATACACATTGACGTTGTCCCATGTGTACACACTTCCATTCTGAGCTGTTATCTCTCCGATTACTGTTTCTACAATTCCAAGTTGACTATCCTTTTCTTCTACGAGAGCAGTTTTAGAAGACTGGAAAAACGGAATAACAATACATTACAGTAATAATAACAGAATAATTATCTTTCCTAATGTGGTGGTATGTAATTATCAATAACTAACTGACTCATGAATTTAACTATATACAACAGCAAGCAAGTACATTTTATCCCATGATTTGATTTTTATCATCGTGATCGTGAATATCTTTCTTACATTATCAGTAATAGCATTTGTCATCCTAGAATAGATACGGCGACGCAATATCCCGCAAAAAAATCCAAGCTAATCCAAATTGTTCTGTAACGAGTATCAAAAATACAATCATTATAATCTAAAACAAGATGCATGGTCTCTCGTGACTTTCAAGTTACCAAAAAATACTTCCCACGCAGTTATGAAGCTTTCCAATTTCAGTGAGTTACTATTTTAAGCAGCGGTAGTAAAACAAGAGATTTAACCCGACACGCGAAATCGCAATGTGTCCACTGTAGCGAATATTTGGTGATGCCTTTCAAGTATTGAGATTATATTGCGATCATTAATCAAATGTGTTAAGTATAATATCCATTCGGTATTAAAAGTACTTACCGTAAACGTAAACAATTTCTAATTGACCATTGTATTATGTATGTACCTATAGAATTCACATATTTTCCAGTTTCTGTTAAGGTCACGGTATCGGTTAATTTCTAAACTATTTTAGTCGTCCCCCAACTTCACTAATAATATTCAAATAAAAATAACGTAAGTTTAATATGGTATTAACACAATATGCAATGTATGAAGTATTATGACTACATGTGGTGTGACATGTGACACATACCTGACCTGGTCTGGTGTACCCTTTGGGACAAGTTCGGTTCGGGAATCGGGGCTTAGGTTCGGGGTTTACAGTAATCTATTATTGATTTTGTCGTCCAAGATTCCAAGATTGTAATTTTTTGCAGCCGATAATCAGAAGCAAAATTAACGGAATAAGACAAAGACTTAAAAATATCTTCTGAAAAAAACAAGTAAACAGCCTCAGGAGATAATAGTGGCCGCGAGCCGAGCAACGGAAGAGTTGCCTGCTCCAAACTAAATAGTTATTCGCCCTATTGAATCCAAGGTAACTAAACCGTGACTTCTTCCTACTTAGTTTCGTTTGGTTTTAGGTAATTTCATAAAATATTACACAATACAAAATTCCCCATGTCAATGCAAATTGCGTTAAGTATGTATGTATGTATATGTGTTTTATATGTATGTGCATGCAGGCTCCAAAACCAAAAACTTTTTATGCTACAAGGCGGATGGCGATTTTCAAAATGCTGAATATTTTTTCTAGAAATTTTTAGACTTTGTTGCAGTTGTATATATATAGATAATATTATGTGTAGCCAGGCTCTCTATTTATGATTATTATTAGATATTTGTTCACATTGTAAACAAAACGAACATTTTTCAAAATTGTAGCTTTCGCTCTGGTATGACCTCTACGCAACTAATCACTAATATCAATTTTGAAGGCTTGTTACTTGTTTGTTTCCAACCACGTACTGTGCTGTATGTATGAACTCTGTGAACTGGGTTGAATTGCAGTCACGAGTTCTATGCTTTGAGAAATGCGTTGATTTCATAGAAATTCGGCAAGAGAAACCCACTTAGAGAAACAACTGACGGTTATAAAGATGCTAAGAAATCAGATATATGTTAAGTTATAGATGCTATTATAGATATTATTTGAAACTGTAAGCAAAGTATGCCAATGATTTATGGAGCTGACTAGTCATTTGTTACGAAGCTTACATTAAAATTAAGCAAAAAGGATAAAATAAACGCATCATATAAAACTATGTTGGAGTTTTGGTGTACCGGAACGGAATTGTCCAGAGATAACAAGCTTTATAAACCGTTACAATAATTACAATATTCATAACATTACTATCCTGAAAGAATTTTCCTCGTGATTTTGAAAATCCGTGTGCAACTTTACTCCTTCTCCATGCTAGTATATTTTTGTCGTATTATAATTATGAAAAGAGTAAATTCAAAGTTTAATACTTTGGGTATATTTTTTCCAGTTGCAGTTATTGCTTCAACATTTAAAAAAGAAGAAAAATAGATAATGTATACGTGCAGAAATCACAGTTAAGTCTTCAGTAACCGATGATAACATGGAAATGGAAATAGTTTCCAAACAAATCATAATTAATCGTAAATTAATAGACATATTATAGCATAGAATAGCATTAGACATGAACATGATTGTTAACACAATACAGTTACGCACTCCTTACTGAATACATAATATTTCACTGGTATGTTATACATAATTAAAGGAACGTTAAACTTCTAACCAAACCAAATTTAAGCTGGCATCAAACAAGTCTTTCATAATAGCAACATTTGTTCCATAGAACTAGTTATAGTAGAACATAATAAATTTAAAATGTATTAAATACGTAAAGTATATGATTATTCGATGAATTATGGACTCTTTTTGTGTTCAAATAATTAAAACCAAATAACAGTTTATGGAGGCATTTTTTCCCTTAATGATACGACATCATCTTGAAACACTGGATAATTTATGCTTCCTAAGGCTAAATTCAATCGTTCAGTACTAATACTGCTTTTGACAACTTCCCGAATTCATAATAACAATTATTATTATTACCAATCCTTATCATACGTACGTAAATACAATTTAGGAATAAAGTAAGTATTTATACTACTGTTCTCTTACTCTACGTTGGTTCCATGTCAATAAATCGTAGTCATAGTCCTTTACGTGTCAGATATTTGTCCGTCATCATTCTCTCAGCTACCTGACAAATCTTTTTGTGACTAGAAGTAGATCTAGCATCATGTAATTAGACAATCTTACGGACTAGTGATATAATTATGACATAAACTAAATAATTCACATCCATTTCGATAAATAATAATTAATAATTACCTAGTTATACACCCCTTATTATTGTTTAAGTCAACGTCCGAAAATTCCCAATATTTTCACCCGAAGTCTCAGATATATATTTTTATGTTCTTAAAACATTATGTTATGAGGTAATATTGATTTGCGACGATGTCTTATTGTATTATGTATTAGATTGTATTTATAAAGATCTGATCCAACCTATGTAACAATTTATAATATCTCTACTCAACTTCAACATTTCAGTAACGAATAAATTACATATCATTGTCATTGTAATGATATAACAGTTTATCATTTCTTAAACTACAACATCGCATTCTAGTCTACATAATATAATATAATGTTTTTATATTTTTTGTATGTAATTATTTACTGAATATTACTGCTTTTATATTTATGTTTGAATATGCAATATATTATTACATTTTCAGGATTTCCACTCCCGCCTTTGTAGTTTTTTTTAACTAATTTATTTTGAATTTACATAAATCATACTCTTTTCTTAATTCGATAAACTTTTTCGTGTAACGATTCAGCTTTTAGTTTTTTTAACTGGATATCAGTTAGATGGACTTGAAAAGTTTGTTGAGTGTAAAATACAAAGTTCATCTAACCATAAGACTGCCGCGATCAACTCACCTTCAACAAGTTTTGTTACAACTAATTATTCATTATACCACAGAGTAATTATAAGTAAATACATAATGAATAAGTTACTTATTACGTTTGTATGGACGCTGAGCAAATAAATAATTCACCTAGTACTTGTAATATTAATATATATATGGATATATATATTATATATGTCATATATTTTACGCATATCTACATAATATATTCATGTATACAGAAACTTCAAATTTGTAAGTACGAATATTAATACGACATTTGCCATTATTTCTGTTAATACATAACTTATATAATTATATTCTAGAGTGGAGATGCAAAAAGGGCTCCAGAAACATGACAATTAAATTTATGCTTCAAAATTCCCTTCTATTGAACGATACAAGTGAATTTTCGAACAGAAAGATTAGTTGCCATGCTCAGGAAGCTGATTATCATCATGTCCTTTGTCATCCTTCGCCAATCTTCTCCCCCCTTGTTGTACACTAATGCCTTGTTTTTTTCTTTATTGATATCTTATATAACGACAACAGAAAACAACAGCGTCTAGTTTGTTTAAACTCTAGACAAATTGCACTGTATTCTTATACTTTGAAGCTTACACAACTAATGTAATTATTATGTATTGTATTATTAATTACTTCATATACTTTCGTACTTGCGTATTACAATGTTACGTACCATCCATGACTACCGTTAACACTGACCAACGTGTCCATTTCATTATCAACTATATACTCACGAACGTAGTATGTATAGTAGCAGCCTTCAATTGTTTCTGTAGTAGTTTCTCCACGCTATACATCAACCATAAAATTCTTGCATGGATTTCCTAGTCTTGAGTCTCTTGACCTTGACACAATTACTGTTCACATTCTGTATTATTTCTCCTGTTGCTAAAGCATTGACTACAGCGTGAATATCAATTTAAATAAAATTCTTCATACACTAGTACAAGGAAATCTGTACGTTTATTGTGGCGTATCAGTCCAGATTTTAGAGATAACCCAGGGTTGAGTATGTTTTTACAAATGTTGTGCTTTCTGGTTGCGACCCGTTTCTGAAAATTAATACACGAAGACATTATTACTATGTATACTTTACTGCAGCACTAAACATCGGAAAACAATATGAAAGTGCATATGGCAGATGGCATATATAGGATAATGACTGAAAATTGATAACTACTTACTCATGATCCCATGGACATATTTCGATCAGATCTTCCGATACTAAAGTAACCATGGTGCCTAATTTTGCCTTTTCATCCCCATGACCTTGAGACGTTGAGGGGACAGCCACTGGTACTGAAGGTGCATTAATGGTAGGTGGTAGACTTGTATTGGAATCTGGCTTATCAGTACTTGTTGTAAATGTTTTCACATCCGTCGCAGTAATGAGGCTGGGATTGGTAGGCGGACTAGTGGAAGCGGATTGTTTAGCAGTACTGTTATTGATTTCAGTACTTGGCTGAGTACTTGTCGTTGTACAGGGAATGGTCATAGTATTCGTCACAGAGGTTAGTACACTGGTTACAGTAGTAGCAGTGGAAGACGAGACGACGCTGATACTAACTGGAACAGGCTGCTGCTTCACAATGCCTGTCCGTGACAATGTTTGCTCCTCCTCACTCTTTGAGCGTTTCGGATTGACGTTGGAAGTAGCTGCTGGGGGCACCACCGCTGACGACGCCGGTGGAGCTGAAGTGGATAATGGAAGTTTACTAGCTGCTCCTACGCCCCCCTTGTCTTTGTCCCTGTCCACCAGCTTCTCCATACTTTCCCAAGGACAAACGTCGTCAAAACTGCCTTGTGACCTGTCATAACAATTTCAACTTTAAACATGTCCACCCAAACAAACCTTCCACAACCTTACCTATAATAGAGATCTAGATAGAGATAGGATAGGAAACATGAATAGACATTGCAGTGTAGTCTTAATTATGATTACGGTATAGTAATACATAGTTAGAGAGTAGTATGTTGGATCATTCCTCAAATCTTAAGTATCTTCACACACAACGAAGGAATACGCAGTAAATATAAAGCTACGAAAATCCAGTTTAGGCACTTAAATGCTGAATCCAGAGTTAATCAAGAGAGTAAGCAAAGTCATTCCTTCAAGATAAATGGAATCAAGAGTACGAGATACATTACGTCACACCAAAGACAACCAACATTAGACAATTAATCGTATACTGGGAACCAAAATCAAGCAAGGTCCACAAAATGTGTAGTGTAAGTTACGTAATTAAACCAACTGCACAATACAATCACGTTGTTATCACAGTACGTAATTACAATCACCCCATCAGGGGGATCGTTAGAATACGACTGCGACTGCATTCAAAGTCTAGGAAAAGTATATGTAGGTAGTGCGATAATGTAGGTGGGAGAGAACTCTTGAAATTAATTGTATACAAAGATGTAGGTTGTAGGCACGCGAATTCCTCAAAGGAATGAATTAATCGTAAGTAGAAACCAAATAGAGATCATGTGTTGTTTGAATGTACACGCCCTCAAAATTACTTATTACAGTCAAGTCAAAGGAACTCCTTCAAAGATGTATGTAAGTAGTTAGTACATGACTTCTGTGAGAAAATGAAGTTTGGTAAAGCACTGGTTACATTGCATCACAACAATAAAAACTTAAAAACGTAACAAAAATGAAATGAATGAGATACAGTAAATACAGAAAACTCGGAAGTTGAAAATATTGATATCCACACTACACAGTAAAAGAAACATAGATATTATATTATAACTTAAATACAAAATTAATGCAGACAACAAAACCATTTAAAATTCAAAAAAAATCTTTTTTCTTACAATGTATTCATGACCGAGTCATTATCCTTTTTCTCATCCGGTATCAAATCTCCCCTATAGTCAATAAATTGCCCCATTTTGACGATGTTTTAGTTAAACGGTACTTTATTTGTTTTTATCACACCAAAGTTTAGGAGAAGTATCAAGTAAAAAGATAAATCAATGATGAAATATTGTCTTGTCAATTTGACGCTTTATTCTCATTGCAAATAGGTCGTATCCTATAGGTACTTAAATGTATCGAATACTAGTACCTACCCTGCAAATCAATGTACCGACCTAAGCTAAAAATATAAAAGCATGCATACCTGTACGGACAGTCAGCTAAGACGGATAATTTGTCTCCTTCCTGACTGGATGCGGACAGGAGATCACCTTTGTTGACGCTAGTGGCCAGGATCACATCGTCAGCTGCTTTGACAGCATCCCCGACACCTGCGAAGGCACCTTGACTTCCTATTGTGAAGCAGGGTGGTGTCGTCGTTGAACTCTTTTTCTTACCAGGCGCAACAAAACTGAAGAATCTACAAATTTATTTTATTATCCAGGTTAATACCTTCTGCACCTGAATGTTACTCGACTCTTGTAAAATGCTAGAAATAAAGGGAAATATAAACCTTTTCTTTTGGTTGAGTTGGAGAGCATTCGCTAAAAGTGACTTGTAATGTTCAGAGCGAATGAAACGTGGATAACAGTCTTTCTTGAGGAGCATCGTATACACATGCTTTGCTGCAGGATCGAACGTAAACCGAGAAGGTGCCATGTAGTTCATTTCCTTTTGAACAGCTTCCATGGTTCGCATGTCAATGTTGATTTCACATGGAGCACCAGGAGATAAAAATTCACTATATTCAAACAACGCATCTTATAAGAACTTGAGGGCAATCAGCTAAGAATAGGGTCAAAGAGTTAAAGAACCCGTACTTATAAATTTGTTGCGCTTTTTGTCTGAGGTGAGAAATGGTGCCGTAACGTAAGTCACGGACAGCTAGCCAGAACCGGATGTTTTCATGGCAATACTCTTTTTTAAGATATGCTGTGAATTCTCGAAGTCCGGTAGGGTCAAACACAAGATCTTCCATTGAGATTGCCCACTTTTTTACCCGTCGTTCTGTAGGAATATCCACCCTGTAATATTCATACGATACTTAGTCATGGTTGATTTATTATTTATGAGGTTCCGATTTTACATTAAAGAAGTTTTCACTTTGCTTTTGAATAGATCTTACAAAGGAGCATTGATGATCCAGTACGTAGGGTCGTCGGACAACCAAGGATTCGAAGGTTGGCGTGGTACCAGGAAAGGATCATGTTCAACATAAGAATCACAATGCGATGCTAGACTTTCAAGGGCCTGAGAAACTAAAATAGAACAAATGGGCAATTTATAATCCTGTATGCTAAATACTACGTACGCACACCATAATTTCCAGCCAATACATACATAATATATAATCTCAAACTCTAAAGCTTTCACTTGTGCGATAGTACCTTTGATACGAGTACGAATACAAGACGTTCGAAGAAGGTCAACTTCAGCTCGAAGATCTTCGATGAGATTCGTCCGCCGGATTTGTTTGACACCTTCATGTGCATGGAAATCTGCCATATGCATGGGAGGTGTTTCAACGCAGCAAGTGGACCCAGGAGGTGGTCGGAGCACACGCCAAAAAGCCCGCTCTTGGCTGTCCGTTACCATCTTGTCCACTTTTTTCCTCTCCTTACTTATTCGAACCTGTATTTTGAGTAGGTTAAAAAATTAAACACGTTTTAAGAGAGTCACGCCATCATATCAGTAAGGCTGGGCACGCAGCATAACCTTCGGTCAGCTTTGAGAAGAAACCCGTAATAATTATTAATAACTAATGCATACTTGTTCATCTGCTTGCATGGAGATAAAGTCCCATTTCTGAGTTAAGGTTTTTCTCAGTTGATTCAGCGCTTCCAGTTCGTAGTCATCCAGGCCATGTTTTTGTTTATTTCTTAGTGTTCGTTTCGCCAAATATATTGCGTAGTCCACACTGTCTAGACATGGTACTTGGGAAGGCCAGTAGTAAGGTGTCTAAAAGGCAACGACATCACTAATCACAATCTCTTCCTCAACAACAAAATATTATACGAGCGATTCACTTTGACTAAAAAAATTCAATGCGTTAAGAAATCAGAAATATTATCCATCCCGTAACTTACTTGGAATCGATACAGGGAAGAGTCATCCTTCACAGCTAAGTTACGATTGTCTCCGACCGGGAAGAAATAGCCATGCTGACAAAGAAGATTAGCCAAATGAATGGCTTCAACTGTTGGGAAAAAAATCAGCCCAAATAATGCACGACAACTTGTAGGTAACAAGTATGTTTATGAAGACTGTAGATTTAGGAAGAAATGAGGCCTCATACCAGAATCTTCAATATAGAGCCTTTCCATAAGCCACTCAATAATATCATAGCCTGCAAAGGCAGCCGGAATGGAAGTAAGGAACACCTTTTGGCTTCGGACAGGAACTCCATGCTCTGGGTCTTGCATTTCCTTGATCAAATTCTCCATCTGCGTTTATATTTAATTAGTTCCAGATCATTAATTGCCTACACAATATATAAATTTAAAATTGGTATGTGACTTATTAGCCTTATCTCCCTTTTCAGTCTACCTTTTGATAGGCTGAAGGCCTCTTAAAAATCACTTCCTGATGAAGAGGATCAGGGGAGCTCGCATTTTTATGCGACAGCAACTCCATCCTATCATGAGTACACTTCAACACCAGGTTGACAGAGTAGGAGCACTTTCAGTGGCTACGTGGAACAAAACACAAAAACCCTTCATTATCATCTGAATGGAACCTGCACAAGGTGACCCAAGTACACATCCACTAGTCACCCCATAATATCTAACATGATAGTATACTGACAGCACCAACAGTTAATAGTCAACAGAAGAGCAAACCATGTGCTCCAAGCCGAAATAAAAACCACATGAGGAACAATAATTACCCAGACTTACTTAAACATTTGCCAAGGTTCCATTCATGATCGTACTTGAATCACGAACCACTGAAATGTCAAATGTGCAACTGACAACTTGCGAATGACAGCAAGGCTAAGGTATTAGTATCGTAGCAAGAGGGAACAGCAAACAGGAAATAGGACTATCACTGACTAGATAGTTGAATCATGTGAATTGAAGCGAAGAAAAACTCTCGACTTGTGAAACAGCTTCATTCATTGACGTGACTTAGTGCCATACATAATAGTTTATGTGGAAATGTCAAGCCAGTTTGGAAATTGGATTTGGTTCATCATTCTATCTCGCCATGACTTGTGGTGAAAGAAGGAGGCAGAGTAATCAAAAGCGTATTATATCACAAACTGAGTAGAAAATTCACAACTCCATTTTATTACGACTATGACGATGACGGACTAAGCCTTGGTGGTTATGGATGTGGATGTAGATGTAGACGTAGTGAATATACCGATGACACAGGAGCAGGAAGATACGAAGACATGGTCGTTGAGACACCTGGCACTGGCAACTGACCGCACAGGATCATGGAATTTTAATAACAATGAATGACACATTATACCCGATTTATGGATTGAATATGGATATTGATTTTTTTGACTAGTGAACAGGATTAAGATTTGACTAATCAAAATACGAATTAAGGGGTAAATACCTTGATTTAATAATAGAAAATAATAGGAGCGATCCCAGTGCTCCAACACCAAATCCGAATCCAAATCCAAATCCAAGTCCAAAGCCAAGCCAATATCAATATCAATATCCCTACCTCTGTTTTGTATAAGAGAAATTGCTGACATGAGTATGCCTTTGGCCGTCGTCGTCGTTGTCTTGGTCTTGACGGTTGATAACTTTGCCTGGGTATGAGGATGCATATATACTCTAGGCAATTCCCTGCATTCCTTACTGTGCATTTTTCAGCCAACCGATTAGAACATCAGGATTCGGTACAATATGTATACCTCGATTAGCACCATAGTCCGAGGCAAAAAACCGAAAAACCCGATTCACAGGCTGGGCTCCAACTCGGTTGCCACCGGAATCGGAATCCCGCGGTACGCATGACAACTACGGATCCACCACCAAACACCACTTGTCCTGCCACATTTTCCTTACCCTCCACAAGCCACGGCCAAGAGAAAATCTCCAGACCAGTTACCTGATCTTCCCGTCCTCCTCTCCTCCTTCCTTTCCCTTTCCTCATAAAATAAGTTTTTGGCAACTCTACATTTCTTAAAACAACTTGCTCAACAGTCCATTCACTCTCTCTCCGGCCTCCATCGCATCATCCACAGCCACCCGCAGTACTCCCGTCCTGTCTTCAGCAAGGCTCCTTATGTTATCTCTCCTACAAAATATGTAGCGTCACTAGACGTAGGCCTACAAAGGATTTTTAAGAATACACTACCAACTATCAACTTTAAGATTTACACGAAAAAGACGCAGTTTTAATAAATTAGGTACACGAAAAAGACGCATTTTTTAATTTACAAAGTTATTAAAAAGACACATTTGTTTAATTTACACGAAAACGATGCAGTCAGTTTTTTAAAAATTAGGTACACGAAAAAGACGCATTTTTTAAATTACAAAGTTATTAAAAAGACACAGCTTTTTAATAACTTACACCACAGAAGCGACTTTTTTTAAAGCAGGAAAACGCACACTTTTTTAAATTGCACGAAAGAGGCGCCGTTTTTAAAAATCGACACGGGAAAGCGCAGTTTTTTATTTACGACGAAAAAGACGCAGCTTTTCAATAACTAACACGAAAGAAGCGATTTTTTTAAAGTACGCAAAAACGACGCCGTTTTTTAAAAATTTACACGGAAAAGGCGCATTTTTTTACAATGTACACTAGATAGGATGCAACTTTCTTTTTCCACGAAAACAACACAGTTTTTAATATATAATTTACGTGAAAGCGGCGTAGTTTTTTTTTACAATTGTTACGAGATAAGATGCTACTTTTTCACTGGATGAGATCAAGTTTTTTCCAGGCCTAGACGAAAATAAATTCTGCGAGCGCTACTGAATAAAATACGCACAAACCTTTCTTCTTTCTTCCACTCCTTTCATCTCCACTTCCTTCCAAAGTTCTAAAGGAAGCTTCCACCACTTACCTTTCTCTTCCACTTTCAACAACCCCCTTTCTTCTATTTCATAATTCCCCGAATCATACTTGTTTGTTTTTATAGTAAAATGACGCAACAGTGTGTTACTTTCCCTTTCATGATCATGATCATGCTATTGCATAAGCGAACAATGACGAACGAAAACGAGTCAATAATTATGTAATGTCAAACAGACAGAAATAAAAAATAGATTACGGTGCAAGTAATTATTATTACAGTAATGTAATGACATGAAAGATAAATAAAAACCAAGGCTAGATTTTAACAGTCAGTACTGATCTATTGTGGTCTCTACCACCCTTCTTTGCGGTATTCCTTAGGTAGGTATCTCAAAATTGTTTTCCAGCCCACTCTCTGCGGTGCAGTGCTTTAAATTTTTAGATTATAATTTGTTAAATGTAATAACAATCTCAAACTGCAGGTTATTGTATTTAAAATACCTATAACAATTTCTGACAATTTGAAGCACTTGTTGCGGTGTTATCTACCCCTATCTCAAAATTCTTGTACCCTACTGTCTACGGTGTTTTCAACTTCAAAATACTTATAATTTATAATTATATCCCATTGTCTTTATGGTGTTCTCTACCTCAAAATCCTTTCTACCCTGCTATCTACCGTCTTCTATACCTCAAAAATAATAAGACAATAAAACTAGGAATTAAAATAGGGTAGATGTGGGTAATAGTGAACACTCCAAATACAATTAGTAAGAGTTAAAAAAAACTACCCCAATGACTTTTAAAAATATAAGCGACAGTCATTTGTAATTGTAAAATACACTGTGATGGTTTTTATTAACTCTTACTAATTGGATTTTGAAGTGTTCGCAATTACCCGCCGTTCACAATTACCCGCATCTACCCTAATTAAGAAAAGGACTTTAAAATAAAACACCGAAAATCAACACCCTTACCGACAGTAACCACTCTTAAGTATATGTACCAAGTACCAAAGCTGAAACTGCTAAAACCAAAAACGTTTCAATATTGCTTCGTTTTGATCGAATGCACGTTATACGCAATTTTGTTAAATTACTCATATATTCATATGAGAAGTCAAAATGAGCTAAATCCAAATGGCTCTAAAATCCATATGACCTAAATCCCAAACGCCTTAAAACAACATGAGCTAAATCCACATTTAAATGAATGGAATTAAATCATTTTATGTGTTTAAGTCGCTTTGAAAATTAGGTCATATTGTTCTTGGAACCATTTGGTTAGCTCATTTTGGCCCTTCATCTTCGATATATTGAATATAATTATAAAAAATAGCCTCGATGAAGAGTCAAAATGATGTAAATCCAAGCAGCTCTAAGAACAATATGACCTAAATCCGAGACAATTAATTCAGTTAATATTTAAATAATTTTGAAACGTCACCATTTTTTATT
>JAAXYX010003445.1:0-14434 GCA_036851915.1 Ptenothrix huangshanensis | reverse complement strand
ATGTCACTTTATACCATTTTTGGTCACTTTATACCGGTAAATACCACTATATACCAGTGACATGGTATAAAGTCTAAAAAAGTGGCATTTAATGAACCCTGCTAAATTCACTATAATATCGGCTTTTACAAGTAGATACATACTTATACCATACGACCCAAATAAATTAAAATTATCCCCCCAAAAAATTTCTACTCACAGATCAGCACATACACAAATGTACAGTGCATGCATTGAATGCTCGCGTATGGTGTTACATGTATGTACATACATGTACATACATTGGATCCTTTTTGACAACCGGGTGTATGTACAATCTTCTGCTTGTTGTTGATTCCAGCGGCACAACCTGTAGTTATAGTGCAAAAGCACAGGCTTAAAATTGTTAGGTACCTAGGTAGGTATAGGTGCCTGGATATTTATTTTATTACCTACGAGGAATCAACTATTTGTCACTAACTTTTTTATCGTATGCACGCACATTCTTATGAAACTATAGTGGTTTATCTGTAAATGATGCACAAGTCAAAGAGGACAAAATCTGAAAACAATAATTTACCTGCATGTATATCACGTTGATTCTATTTCGCATCTCTGCTCCTATGTACATCAAACACCTTTATACTAGATAGGTAAGTATATATTACCTATATTATAAAATCACCAATGGCCTTCGATTTTCTGTTTTATGACTTTCGTTTCCCAGTCCACTGCCTGTTTTTTTTACTTTGGATTACGTTTCTGTACTGTTACTATTAGAAGTAATTAAATATGAAGTAAAGCTTTGACGACTGGGCCAATGCAGTATGATTGACAAAATGACAAAGTCATTTTCTTGTATGTACATAAAATTATCCTTTTATTACAGATACTTTCCGTATAGGTAAACTATTGCCTGCATCATTTTTCAGCTACATGAGTTGCACATCGTCGTTAAAGGTACCTACACAACATCATCCACTGAATTTTTGTATCAAACTACGAAACAGATTTTACGACGAAATATAAATTATACCAGCGGCTTTTTTTACAGCGTAACTGCAATTTAAAAGCAAATTGCATAAGTAGCTCACAATCCTATGTTTAATTGCAAGGTAGATGAACAAATAATTGTGACGTGCGTAAGAAGGTTAGTCTACATATTTGTTCATCTACCTTGGTTTAATTGTGTATTTGCCTTTGCAGTAAAAGACACTGCACTGTTTCAATATTATTACACCACATATTATTATAGTGCACATTTTTAGTGTTATTTTGACTTACTAACTTCTATGACTTGACGAGAAACCCTGCATCGGGAAAATGGGGAGTGTCACAAACTTTCGATGATAAATTACAAAATAACTGCGTTACAGGTTACAGCAAACCTTTATATATTATAATTGCATTCACACTGGCACTGAGAAATTATGTACCGTATATGTATACATCGCCTATGAATATACTGTGTATTTTAACCCACCCATTTTTTTTACAGCTTTAACTCTTCTTTTCAAGTTTAATCGACTAATAGGTTTTCACCCTCAGCTAAAATTCATGTCATCAGTTCATCTTAATTCACAAAGACATAGACCAAAAAGACCTACCTACCGATACCAATACACATACCAACTTGTTCTACGGACTAGGGGTAGTGATAATGGATTGAGTACTAGTAATGAGCCATCATCATGATCGAATTACATGAGATTACCCATACCTGTAAGAGGAAAGCCCTAAAGAAGTATGTGGAGGCGTGAAGACTTTAGGGTGATAATAAAATTGCATAGTAATAATTTGGATCATGGATTGGCATCGGCAACTGCAGCATAAGCGTGTATCTTTGGTCTGCTTTGTTGCTTGAGTGGGAGGGCTTGTTCTGGATTTGGTCTTTAGTTTGGATTTCTGTATATGTACATATTTAGATAGATATAATTGTACACAGATTTAAGTTGGGAGTTATGTCTAAAAAGTTTTTTCAGTAATTATCTGTATTTACTATCTTAACACTAGAGCTCGAGTTTATACTTTTATTAGTATACATGTAGGTAGTCTCGTGGTTATGATTTAGAGTGGGAGTACATATAAGAACGCCGGCAAGGAGTTGTTGGGAATTGGGATTGGAAGTTGGAGGAATAGAGACTGGAGCAGCCGAGCAACTTTCCAAGACTAAATGTAAGAAGCACAGAACAAGTTGCGATAGTGTAATGCAACGTCATGCAATTGTAGACAATGAATGTAATTATTCACTATTCAGCAATGCACTGATGACATGAGGATGAGATGATGTTGAGGCTTTCGTAAAATTGTTGAAATGAAAATGTGGAGTTGCTTCGTCGAGATGGCCAGTCGAGTGTCCGGTCCAGCCGAGTCAAGTCAAGTAGTCAAAGTCAAGTCAAGTCAAGTCAAGCCAGACTATCTGATACTTGATCTTCATCTTCCTCCATTCATTTTCAATCTATACTATACTACGTATGGCAGCTTACAAGTCCAAGTTGAATTCTAAGAGTTAAAGTTGAGAATCTGGAAGTGTGCTGTATATAGACTGTATAGATAATCTTCATCAGATTTTGCCCCTCGATCCTAGCCACTATTAACCTCACCATCAATATCAACATCAACCCACCCTCTTTTCCAAACGTAGATGTCAAGCTAAGCTAACTCTTAATCCACACGAGTATCATATAATTACTCGATTCAAGTAGGTAGGACACAGTACAGTAAAGTCAAAGACAATATAGACAGCCACAGTTTGACTCTAATCGTGAGTTGCAAGGGAAATAAGGCCAGACCAAACCAAACCAGTGAGCATCCTAAATATACACGAGAATACTAAGAATTATAATTGCGGTACAATTACAGTATACTTATGGTATTGTGTGTACATTCACTACAGCTATTGCAATTATGGTTACGATTGTGATTGCGATCACGATCATCCGATAATAAATCCACGCATCTAATTATCCATGTTAAACCTTTAATTCCACTACAATGTTGTTCTCTGTGTCCACTTACGCGCTCATTCATCAATCACCCTCACAAAGACAAACTACAGATTGACGGAAGACATATTAGTAAGTAAAGTAAGTCATCATCTAGTATGCCGCAGTTGATCAGCAATACAAATAGGGTGTCTGCATACATAGTTGATTCATTCATCCAATAATTACCATACCACATCTTCCGCACACTTCCTCCCCCCATTGAACAAAAGACCATAGGGATAAATCAAAAGTAGAGAGATAATCAACTTACTCAAATTATTATTACAACAAGGCAGCGCAACGACAAGTCAAGACGGGGCAAGTCTACTACTCCTGCATGTGTCAGTGAACGTGTGTGTGCCTGTGTTTGAAAGTAAACAAGTGATTGAGACTTGTTTTACTTGTGTGGGTCGTATAGTCTGTAGACAATAATTACCTACTAAAGAAATGCTTTTGATCCTCAAGACATCTAACTACTATCAGCCATCATCACAAGTCTAAACGAACAGTCATAATTGTAGTTACTAGCTAATCAGAATTTAAGGTGATGTGATACGAGCCTACTCTGTGATATATGCGGGTGCCTATTCCTTCCGTTCAAATTACTGTGTTCATAGTATTGTATTGGAGGGAAATGGACTGGACTACATAATACCAGCAACTATAAATAGCCAAATCTACCGTTGTAATTACTACAGTACGTAAACTTATTGTTGATCTTCTGGCTCAGGTTCCTAATCCTCCCTCTTCTTTTCTACCAGGTATACTTGAGCAACAGAAATACACAATATATTAGTAAGTGTGTGCAAAAATACATTGCGAATATGTAGATTAGATTGCTTAACATTGCTGATAACGGGACTTCATACGTTAGCTTATGATACTGGTGTCCCTTTCCCCTTCATGTTGATTCGATCGTTTTGTATTTGACATTGTGGTTGTAGTTACACTTGCGACAGTGACTAGAATACAGAGCAGGACCCAAGACTGAGACGAGACAAGGCAGGTGATAAGTGTTCTATTATGTTTGCAATTTGAGTAACCAAACGATGACATGAATGCACAATGGAAAAACTGGGAAGGTTAGTTTATTCTAGTAGAGAAATAATTGATTATTAGCAGACGGGTGAGTTGGTTGTGTGTCTTGGAATATGTGAGTGGTGAAAGAGCCCGCGACCTCATGCCAGTCCGAAGCACAACCGACTTTGAATCGACATTAGGGGCACCTGCAAACAAATTTAACAACATTTATTTAATTTTGATTTAAAGTATAGATTCAAGGTAGTAGTTTGTATTCACTTAAATGTGAGTCAGTATTAGTGGGTATTAGAGAGTACTAGTACGGATAGACAGATACAGACTGGTTTGGCATTGGAGAGTCATAATTACATAAATAGTTCTGATTACGTAGTCATGAACTTGTCAACCGCAATAAAATCTAACACTTTATTAGTAGTTCGAATAGATGCATTGTTAGAACATGGTACTTATGACGGAGAAAGGGAATTATTCAATTATTCTTTTATCCCACTCCACGTAGAACGGTGGAACTTGCGATTAGAATGTCCTAAAATTCAATGGACAATCAGATCAAACAAATCAACAATCCCAAAGTACACAGTTTCATCCTACTCATTCATATATGCACGAGTTCGTCTTTAGATTAGTGTCAGTTGAACAAAATACCATCGCCAAACCGCATTTACTTAAAACTAAATATATAATAACCCAGTAACTATTAGGAGAACGATTTGTTACAGCTCCGGATTCATCTTCTCTAGCGATACCATAGTTCATTTTAAGTTCTCAATAGGGATAGTAAGGAAGTCGGAATATAATATAATTATAATCACCTTTGTAAACGATCTAATCAAACGCATTTTGCATTTACAAAAATTACAATCAATTTGACCAACACGGAATCCTATCCTAATTGTTTGTAATTATTTCAACTTCAAGTCTCTTCAGTTTAAGGGGTATACTTCCGGTGAAGACAATCGTTATAAACCGAAGATAACATGACCCCGGTGTGAGCCACTCAGAAAACTCTCTTGGAAACGAACTATTACATTATTTGACCCTAACGAGCTTCGAAGAAAAACTATATTCATTATTGCACTTTAAAAGTTGTTCGAAATTAATTCGAAATTTGAATTGAATCCTATAGTGCATAAAATTCCTACATTAAATTCTACAAAATTGTTTTTGTATCATGTTCCTTTTCTCAAGCTGATGCAACGCTAAATTCCTATGTAATAGTACAATACAGAAACAAAAAATTGGATATTATAAAACGTAGGCTTAAAGGTCTGCTCTTGAATTGTGATAAAAAATTCCAAATTCTAAATTAAAGAGAAGGCAAAACCTAATTACTTACCTAAATTGCCTACAAACATGCAAGTAAATTATTAAAGTGAAGTTAAATCAATAATTATAATTACAACCTAATTCATCAACATCAACAATATTGCTGCAAACCCAAAGATACACCACTAAAAACTACTCAAAATTCAAAAGTTATAATTACTAAACGGAATTAACGACTTTCTTCACATGTAATACGTGCTCCTAAATATTAAATCAGGATGTAAAACGGCAAAAACAAAATTCCAAAAACCACAACGTGGTATCTGAAATTGCGTGTGCATGACCATAAATGGAATTAGTATGCAACTTGAACACTAAAACAATTATCACCAAGGACGAATAGCAATTAATAGAATACAAATACTTAACAACAATGCATTGTGCAATGGGAAGGAAATATGTAGTAGGAACTCGGGAACTTGGGGAAATGTGAAAATTCTATTAGAGGAGAATGCAAATGAAATAGAACGAATAACGAAGCAAACAAAGGACAAGTGGCTCTTTACTGTTAATGTGGAGAAGGAAATTAAAGAATAGAATTGCGGTTAATAATAGAGGTTAGTTAAAGGAGGAAAAATGGAAGGAAGTAACCGTGGTTCGGGGCCAGGATCACGGAGTGGAATGGGTACGAAGCCTTCGAAAGCCTCTTTGACTTCCGTGTCCCCATGCAGAAAGAACCCGGACAAGTCAGTGTCCAAGAGGATTTTGCGACAAACCCAGCTCTGTTACCGGATGTCAGACGTGGTCATTTCGCTAGTCGTCATCTTCCCTCTTGTCATCGGTTTTTGGCGCGGTGTGTGGAATTTGATGGGGCACTACAGCGAATTGCTAGGCATGGATCCATGGCTGTGCATTGTGGTGGGCTACACCATTCCCTTTTTCTTGTACTGGTTGCAAGAACCGTTAAGAAAACATATTCGGCCGCGCAAAATGAACTTTGTTCTTTTCTATTGTATTTCCCGTTATCTGCTGCTTCTCCATTCCTTTGGCTCTGTGAATCAGTGGCGTGGACTGTGGGCCCTACTTGACCTCTACACCGGCTCAGGATTCTGCTCGGCAGTTACTTCCCTGGTTGTGGGTGTTATTCTCTCCGTTTTGCTCAAAACGTTTTGCAATGTCTTGGCACCACCTTTGTACCTTGCCGTGGACGAGGCCTATGCTATCCATGACTGCCCACTTCGGTTTCATACCAAGGTAGCTGATTACCTTCGTTGATTTTCACTTTGCATATTTATTGGTATATTTTTATACTGCTTATAATAATGTTTGAAGTTTTTGTGGAATTACTTGCAATTGCAGTTCTGTTATTTACATATTATAGTGCTATGATCGATTCTTCGACGTCTCTGAATTTTTGGTTCTATGGTTTTTAACTATACATATGGACTATTATGGCTCATTTTGACTTCAGTTTAGCCTCAAATTGGTAGCCATGCGTCAGTGCGTTAGTTTTAAGTCCGTGTAAGGTAGTATTGACTTATTGATTGCAGCTTCAATTGTCCTTCTTCATATTTCATTTAAAACACTAATACAGTTGCTAGGGGCTAGGTGTTTATAATTACCTACCTAATTAATTGCCCTTGGGTAATTTTCAAAAACAAACATTTTACGTGTAAATACTTCTAACTGGTATATATAATTATATATGTGGTACAGTGACTTAATGAAGTTGTTTCCCTTTACTGTGTACAGCCTTTTAAACATGGAAATCTGTAGAAAGTGGAAACTGACAACTACATACGGGTACCTATGTATATATGTGTGTCGTTGAAGGTGCAAAAAAACTTTACATTTACCGTTTTCCTCTTTAAACGCAGAGCATATAACAATTTCGTATTCTCTTAAATGCAGAAGTTAGCAGCATACATATTACTACCTGAGCAGTAGAGAATGACAACTTTTACATTTTATAAAATACAAAAATGTTAACTTTTGAATTTAGGGAAAACATAGTTAAGTTCTACGACGATAAAATTTTATATAGGTATATACGTAAATATATAAAACCCTGGCCAATTTTGTGTGCACGGTTTAGGAATTGCCTAAAAAATTACATACCTACGGATTATTAGAAATCTTAGTGTGAAAATTCTACTGTTACCAATTGTAAGAATCTCAGAATGTTTATAACTTCGTAATCTGCTAGTTTTGAAAAATGTTATGCATTTGCAGCCGAAGTTCAAATTATGGTATTTCCTGGACTGCATTGTCTCGGTGTTCGTGACAGCCTCATTGATCGTATCCTGCTGGCGAGGACTGTGGGAATTGGCAGATTTATATTTGTACCCTGAGGATGCCATGGACTCCGCTCTTGCATCACTGGTATGTCCAACTTAGACCAATGGCTAAGATATAGAAATAATAAAATAACAATAGTAGACATAATAATTATGTGAATTATTTAATATGCGGAATGAAGGAAGGGAGACAGAGCCAATAAAATTATTATCAGATTATGTACATACCCATGTCATGTAGTTCATTCCAATTACTAGATTAGCATGACAATTTTGTATTACTTGGTAAGTCGTAAATTAGTTTAGTTGTGACTCGGTCATGTGTCACTATTTTAATTTAATCAGTCTGTTAAAATTATGATCATCTTGCCTTCGTGATTTATTTTATAGCCTTGTCATTATCTATGTTGACAGATATAGTTAAAGTCAATCCAACTCTACGTCCAAGTCACAGGGAAATAGTAGATAATAGTAATAGACGAATAGTGAAGCAAGTTTAAATCCAAATTATTGCAATATTACGGTTAACTATAGGCATTTAACGGGCAGTCATACTTAGCCCATATATTACACAATTTTGTAAGTCTATTTATTATAATATTAAAACTAAATTATACGATTATTCCTACTGTGAACAAGCCGAGGAACTTCTTGCACAGCTAAAAACGATGCACTTGCTTACTACTGTTTACGTTCTCACATAATATGTGTACGTACATATTATGTATATTCTGATTGATGATTACAGGGAAAACATTAAGAAACAATTGGCATCCTTGTTGGCTATCGTTAAGTATTTAGTTTTTTCCTAGCTTATATAATTCGGATAATTTAATATGCATAAATAGTAATAACAAATCAGCAAATTAATGTAGAAATGAGCATTTTTTAGGCCTGTGATGAGAAAGGCCGAGTAGTTTTAACTTCAGTCCTAACAATTGCAAAAATGTTTGTAATTAAGGGTGACTGTACTCGTACTCATTATACATAAGTAAGTGCTAAATGGGGCATATATAGGCATTTTAGGGTATTATTTTTTCATGGAAAATGTTACTTCGTTGGTTTAAATTCCCTGTCAACAGTACAAAGTGGTATTTACAATAGTATTTACCAGCTCTCTGATTGAAACGGGCATTTATGCTTGTCTATATATGTAATATTTTTCTTGTTTTTGAGAACACGTAAAGTAGTGTTACTGAGAAACATAATTCTTTTTGTTTTTCGTCAGAAGATGTAAAGTAGAATACGGCGTAGGTGATAATGGCTTAAATTGTAATTATATTACATGTTGTCGTATTATTAAAAATACTAATGATGTTTGAAATAGGCGTTTGGCTACCTGGTGGTACTCCTCCTTTTCATCTGTCAGCCGTTTATTCACAAATCCATGGAGAAACTTAAAGGAGTCTCCCGCCTCATTGTTGCCAACATCGTGACTTTTGTTGGATTCTTGGGCTGCGTCTTTGCCTGGAGAGGACTTTGGATGGTCTACGATGAACTTTTGGGTAATCTTCACTTCCCAATTCTAGGCATAACACATTCGAGTTCATTTATGTTATTTCTTTATTATCATTGCCATGCTTCACACATGTGCTTATATAAGCTAACAGCTAACTATTTCGTTTATTTTATGTGATGTGCTCCATGTAGTTCGGTATATAGCATTTTTCACAATGATCATGAGTAAAATGAAAGGCTATCTTGCAGTCACATTTGACCTCCGCCTTGACAGTTTATTTTCATTGCCTCAAATTGGTTTAGCTCATTAGAACTAATGTGGCAACAACAGCCGTGAATGATCAGCAATTCCTTTTATTTACAATCAAAGATTAGATTCTCCCATTGGACGATTATTTATAGTTAGATTCTGGGATGATTGTTTAATGAGGAGTAGACGATTTTTAAGTAATAAATAATATTTTTGAAATTTTAAGATTTTTATGGATGTGTAATATGTAGGAACACCCAATGCAAGTGACTGGATGACGACGATAATTGGAGCAGTAGGTTCTCTGTTATTGGGTTCTGTCTCCACAATCATTGTCCGAGGAGTTGCTGTGGACGGCGAGGTGTCAGACGATGGAACTTCAGAGTGGCCTATTCCATATGTGTCTTTGTTAAGAGATAGTATCTACGATGTCCCTTTCCCTGAACCCTGGGTCTTTCGATTCCTCTGTACCTCACAGGTCAGTGAACTTTTCGACGTCATTGTAACACTACGTCTACGTACTATCAAACTGTTTATAGATAGACACGCACTAGAGCAATGTTATCCTGCAAATGACAATGACTTGATTGGAATGTTTGCAAACTCATAACTCTATGTACATAATTGCTTACACTTTAGAAAATGAATTACCAACCAAGCAAGAAAAAAGAACCGAAGGATTCAAAGGACAAAGCAGCTAGGTTAGATGCAGACGGAATTGGTCTCGATATTCCACTTCAAGACACAGTCAACATGATACACCCACAAGCAGTTTTAGCGTCATCTCCAGAAGAAGTCACCTACACCCCCTCACGAACTGTCTCATTGCTAAAAGTAAATTTGAACTCGCCGTCTATAAATCTGAGAAATATGGACAGTTCATGCTCCGAGTCTGATTCTGGCTCTGGTTGGGATGATGACTGTGGTGTTGGTGATGAAGAGAATTCAGTGTCCATCGTTCCGAATCGAAAAAATAAAATCCGAACTCGAAAGCAAGTAGAAAAGTTAAAAGGAAATGAATCTGAGAATGAAAGTGGGAATCAGAATGGGACGCCTCAAGTGAAAATAAAAGTGACGGGTTCTAGTGAAAGTTTTGAATTGAAGCCCTTGCGTAAAATTAACAACGAAGATGTAGAGAATGCCAATGCAAATGCTAATGCGAATACAAATGTGAGTAGTGACGACAAAGACAGGGGACAAGGACAGTCCTCCTCGTTGACACATTCTACTTACATTTTGGTCGAAGAACCATCAACAAATAGAAATAGATCCAGTAAAAGTGGTAATAATAAGAGAAAAAAATAATTTCTTTTACAGTTGCTTTCAACATAGCAATTTTTCAAATTGATGGATTAGGCTCATTAGGCCATACTTATTTTTAAAATGATAGCTTTTTTACATGAACAAAATTTAAACAAATAAGGTAGGTTTACAACAAGGGATTTCGTGAGAAAATTGCAAAAAATATCTTTGACTGTGCAGTCGCAGTCGCTCAGCAGTTCGCGAAACCTTAATAAGTTTTAAAAACAGAAACAATTTTTTTGTAAAGCAAAGTCCGAGTTGTGAATTCAGGACATGACGACCCTGTAATAGTTTATTTTTCAATTTTTTGTGAGACCAAATCTCGTCAAATGAATCAAACGCAGTAGGAATCGTGCATCAATGATCAGCCCAAGATAAACAAATAGTTGTAACGGTCCTTATTTTATTAAGAGCCGGTAAAACTATTATCATGTCTTCGTACCTTGGAGTAAGCCAATGATTTCGTTTGTTTTTAGTTGGTAGTTCTGACTGAATAACCAGTAGTAGCAGTACTAATCGTTGCTGTGGTCATCACAAGAATCTTCCACGGGTCCGTCGACGTCGACTTCGACTTCACTTACGCTGAACAAAGCACAGGATATGTGAGAAGATCTACAACACGAGCAACAGCCACCCCAACGAGAGCAATAATAACTTAATAAATAATCATTATTCATTATCATTATTTCAAATCAAACTCAAAGTGCTTCGTATAATTGTGCTCCAAGTACCCAAGAGCGAGAGTCTGAGCGTCTCCGAGTCTGAATCTGAATGTCTAAACTAATGTCTGCTTGATTTCAGTTCGTTTGGTCGTCCGCTGGATAATGTGATTTCTTGTTTCGTGTTGATGTTGATATTGTTCTTGTTTTTTTGTGGTTGACGGTGATGTTGACATTTGACTTAATATTCATGGTGACAGCGTGAGTGATTAATAGTGAAAATTAATATTCGGTAATTCAACGAATTTTCGGATATCAAATAAAAGCCAAAACTTCTCAACCTTATGCAGATAGCCGAATATTATAGTCTCAGCGCATCGTCATCATCATGAGGGTCAGAGTAATACTGTAATTCTTAATTTTTGCTCATCAACTACTAACTTTAATTATGACAATGGAAAAAATGGAAATCATGTCCAATTCGAAATGTGGAGTCAATTGTATTGTCGTTCTTCGTCCCTTTATAGATAGGCAAAGGCATAATGAACAACTATTATTATAGATTACTTCTACTTCCCGTTTCCTGCTAATCAACAATCGCATCTCAACCAAAGCCGAAGTATTAAAGCAAAGTAGAAAGAAGTAAATTGACAGTAGGCAACTGTAGTGTAGCGAAACTGTCACAATTAACAATAGAATAGGATGGGAAATAAAAAAACAGGGCTTCACATGATGAATTTGTGGCTTGGGATGAGCTTAATTATTGTTTGCAATTCTATTCCTCTATTTCAATTTCTATTTTGTATTCTACTCATTCAATTTATTCTATTCTACTTTCCATTGCTCTCGTTCTCATTGAAATTTTGAATTGTAAATTGGTAATTAGAGAGGATCAGATCGAACAAGATAAGGAGCAGAAACTTCAATCAGTCCGTCATTGTCATATTTATTATTTATGTAAGTCCCTAATTATGTTGGTAGTTTGTGGTTCGTAATTAGTTTCATCGTCAGTCGTCATCGTAACCGTTACTGAGGTACTGTCACCATACTTGCGGGTTTAACTGATGAACATGAGCATGAATGGATGATGAATCTGTGAAATGAATGTTAATCGTTTTTTGTTAATGTCGACGATGCCAATGCCATGCGATAGTGAGTGAATAGCTTTTTTCCTGTGCATATAAGCCAAATGATGTCTATGTTTGGAACTTGAACTGTACATAGAAATAGCGTAGAACAAGTAGAACTATTATTCCAGTAATAGCAGTCTGCTGGTCAGTCAATATTCTGCTAACTGCTACATTATTTGTTACATTGTCTTTTTAGTTGTAGTTGTAGGTATCGCCATCATTATGACATTATGAGATTAATAAAGTTGTAGGCTGCCAGATAATCTGAGATTAGAGATCAGTCCCACATCACCGACCCATTGCCCACCCGCATAGACTGCTGCTATTTACTACACAGCGATAAATACAATTTAAATAATTTTGTTGTCATTGTCATTTTTCGTCGTTCGTAGTCGATGCTTGTGCCGATTTGAAATTCCTCTTCATTGTTGACTTATAATTAAAATTAAGAAACAATTTAAGATAATTTATTTCATGTAAAAACTAGTAATACCACCAATAATACCAACAACGATCATGATGGAAAGTCTGTATTATTAAAATCAGTACTTTTAATTTTCAGAAGGCACGATTACATAAAAAGTATCAACCTAATTACTGAATGACTCCCGAATACTCCCACATGAACAAAACAGGCAACTATTTGAAACATGTAGCTTAATGAGAGAAAAACTTTATTTAGTCACTGTTACACAACTGAAATAGCCTCACGACTCAGTATACAGAACAAAATATCTTTAACTTATGGTTAATGTAGTTTAAGTTCACTTCTTGTTTACTATTACATGTAACTATCCGTAAAGGTGATGGTTGTATATCTGAATAGTAGAACCACGTAATGCTAACATCATAATAGCATTCACTAATGTGCATAACAATCTAAATTCCTTAACAAAATCTTTAAATTGAGTAGTAATTACAGCATAGACAATCATTAGCAATATATGTCCTTGACTTTATATACATCAGCTCTCTACTTTAGTTTTTACGGTTAATTGATATTGTAATAGATCTATCTATAAATTATATTTTATACAGTGTTATGACCTTTGAAGGTCAAGGTAGAAAATGTTAGAAACATATTTATCTCACCTTTATTAATGTTATTGCTAGTGTTGTGTGATAGTAATTGCCACAGAGTAGAATCTATAACTCCCATTACTCATTCATATCATTTCACATTTTCCACTGTGACTCTTTCCACTGGGGTAAACAACTGGAGAAATGTCTTCAAAACATTCCAATCTCAGTATCCCGTTTTAACTTTCTTGCCAAGTATTCAACAAAGGTTCTAAGGGATCCAGAGATTTGGCAGATTTTATTGGCACGTTATGCACTGTTTCCTGAAGTAGGGTCCTTAGCATATTACTTACAATAGCATGCATATGTTAAGGTTAGCAATGTGAGCTTGTCGAAAAGGTTTCTGGCAAAATTAATTATTTGAGAAATCTCAAAACATTCAGGATTTACGGTTAGTATTACAGTACCTACACAATGTGATATTATTAAAACAATGTCATTGCATTGAAGTAAGAAAGTGCTGTAAAGCGTCTAATATGTAAATAGAACGCCTAGAGTTCTACTGCAAATTCGGCATCCATCCCCAACCCTGCGGTGGCTGCGGTCAATAAGAGATCCACAATATATTTTTCCACTCACCGTTTTTCAGTTTTCTTCCATATTATTATGTGTCGATAAGTAGGGACCCGTGTTGGAAGCGAGTACTAAAGTCCCGCGCTCGCTGAGAACTTTATTATTCTTAGCGCTGCGTTAGAAGCTTCACGGTAATTACATATACATAGCTCTCAGGTACAGTACCCTAGGGGATCTGTGCGGCAGAATTCAATGAAATTATGAAATGCCTTTGTTGTTTGGGTACTGATTCGCGGTGTTCTCTACCACTATAGTGTGTGTTCTCTACAGAAAACCTTCTCTACCCGACTACAGCGTGTGCTCTCTACCCCAAAACCTTCTCTACCTGACTATAGCGTGTGTTCTCTACCGAAAATCCTTCTCTACCACACTATACCTAAGGTTTTGGGGTAGAGTACACACGCTATAGTCA
>JAAXYX010003444.1:0-14435 GCA_036851915.1 Ptenothrix huangshanensis | reverse complement strand
GGTGGTTCGTGGTTATCGTCATTCAATATCGTTAATAATAATTACCATTACCTGGACGTCTGTCCATATTGGACGTTGATTGTTCGCATGGTGTGATATACTGTACTTGGCTACATTACCTTATACCTACAATTACCTATTTGACGTGCGGTTATTATTGTAGACGTGCCTACCCATAATATCACATAGGTTCGTCACTTGTTCTTATATAATAGTTACGGCAGTACTGATACTGAATGCCGTTTGGATGCATACTATGCAACGCTACACGGAGTGCAACTACATCACAGATACGTGGCGATGATCGTGATGGTGATTGTGATGCTGAGTAGTCACCGTTACTGAGACCCTACGATTATATGCAAGCAATTATACAATAAGAAAAAGACAGGTAAGTTTATAGCAGCAAGCCCAACTAGTAATAGGTATTTAACAACTGATTATTACAAGCGCAGTCAAAGCCAAATCCTCAGCAAAGGCGCGAATGCGAGTACGAATGCTAACGGCAATGGCTGCCAGAAGAAAACAATGGACAAGATAGTGTGATGTACAGTGATTGTAATTTGGTATCTGTTCTGTTCCACCTACGTGTTGTATTGATGGTAATCATAAATTAGTGTAGAAGAAAGACAATCAGGGCTCATGTAAGCAGTGACTAAGTAAGTGAGTGAGTTAGTGAGTAAGTAAGTTTGTATGTAGAGGAGTATTATATGTACGCTGTGAAGTAAATCGTAAAGTAGTATAAGGTTTTTAACTTAAGTGCAATTTGTTATTATTGATGGTTCAGTTCAATGCAAACTTCAACTTCAAACTTGAGATTTTAGGGTATCATAATATCATGTATGTATATTGTGTGCATTCAATTTAGTTACTTTTATAGTGCGATTACCTAGGTTTGTACATATCGATTACTACATAGGTACATATTAACTAGCTGTATAGATGATGATGTTGGTAAAGTATTATATAATCAACTACATAATAATAAGAAACATACTAATTGTGAGACAATGTTGTCAAGAAAAAATACAAAATGGATTTGCATGCTTATAATGTATCAACTTTGTGGAAGCCGAAGGTACAAGACATGTTATCTAAGTTTTTTATGTAGCAGTTTCAAGACGGCGTAACCTCATGAATTTTATATCTATTTTAAGAACGCAGTGGTAATTTAAAAAAAAAATAGCATGTAAATGTTTTTCAAGTATTTTAAAGTATATATCGTTGCATCATGTAGACAATTGCATTGGTTCTGTCATTGTGAAAACATACGTTTTTTATCTGACTTGAGAAAATGAATGACAAAAGATGTTTTGCAAGCTCTATTTTGTCAAAAAGTGGAAAGTAAAGGTTTTTTCTAAGACAGTGTGGAAGGAAGATGTTAAAATCAAAGTAAAAACTTAATTATGTAATGTGATTTATTTAATTTCTGAGAAGACAGATATCATGCATTGCACTTTATGTATTAGTAGGTAGTTAATAAAAAAAAAGTATATCCATATCCTATAAATTTGGTTGGTGTTGGTTACAGGATTGCATCAAGAACAACAGTTAGAGTAATAAAGTCAGGGACACCGCAGAGAAATTAATGTGGTGGTCAATATAAATGATTTAAGACAATATATAATTCGAGTAGGGAATGGAAGGACTCTTTAGTCATAAGATTGCTTCTCTGCACAGTATTTCATACAATTTTCATTTCCACTTACATTTTGTCTTATACGTGGTACATAATCTGATAGTGAATCTTACGATCATTTCAAACAAGACGAACAACAACAATTCAAGGAATGCACTCGCATGAATGGGAAATGGGGATAGGGATGATTGTTTACTTATTTGTTTGTTAGCAGGAGAAGTTTAGGGTAGTATTCCTAATCCGCCTCACTGTTTAGTGCATTTGTTTTGTTTTTATTGTTGATTGTTTAGTTGTTTTTAGTTAATTTAGCGAGAAGGATGAGTGTCATGAAATCAAAACCACATCGAGCATGTCGACCGCCTGCTGAGGCACAGGTCAACGCAGAAGTTCAAGTCTAATTTATAAGGTGTGATGAATGCGATCATAAAGGTGCACAATTTACCATTTACGGTTTCACGATATTGCAAAATGTGCCTTGAACACATTAGTGAGAAGGCGAAACATTCCATTTGGGCTTTTCTAAGTGTTAAAATGTACCGATGTCGCATTTTTTGTATACTGGCATTCCTTCCCTGCTACTATGTCGTATTTTGAAACCTTTCGAGCAAACCAACATTCATCAGAAGTCTTCCTCTCCTATCATGAAAACGAAAAAGAAAATATTGAACCGTAAAAATTTGGAAAAAATTTGCACTCTAATTAAACATTATTCGAAACGTAAAACAGAAAATGGATTGAAATTTTAATTTTTTGTTTTATTTCATCTAGTAAAGTCGCTGCTACTTATGAATATCCTTACTCCTATGCTTGCAATTTTGAAACAAAGTATGCGAAGGGTACAGTCACAGCAAGCAGTTGTTAGAGGCGAATTATAATATTAAAATCTCAACAGCCTTCAAAGGTCTTGGGCACTGGGCGGCTTCTTCAAACTTGCTTCAATGCATTGCCTTTTACAGTCTGGTCTGGGTCTGATCTCTGGTCAGCAAGCACGTCGAGGGAAAATTCTGCTGCCTGTAGGTCCCAAAAAGAGCAATTATACTTCCACCTTAACGGTATCGATTCCCATGCTTCTAGACTCAGGGATTGGGATTGTTTAGCCTTCCTTTGTTTACGTATATATAGATAAGAACAATAATTTACATTTTTGGAATCAAGCCAAATACTATTAATTAGCATAATGAACTCTTTGTGAATAGTTCAAATAGGGCAACAGTTATAGGATTACTGTACTTATCAATCACCTCTCTATACCCTTTTAGTAAATGTTTTGTGTTGTATTATATAGCATTTTGACTGAGTTATAATTTTCTTTATTAATTATGTAATTACAAAACACGAAGAGATTAGCATTCTTATTTTAGACCGTGGGTTCAACTACTTGTCATCGATCTGCTATGACATGCATACATATTTATATATAATTCACTTGACTTGACAGTTTCCTTAGTAAACATTATTATTACATTATGTAATAGGGTTCTTCGGTTTAAGGACGCAATATAGGCATAGGTAATAATTATAAGTGACATTTTTCGTGCTCGAGGAATCATCCGGACCATTTCATTTTCATTCGAATGTCGAATTTAAATTAGTAGGTGGCAACGCTTACGCATTCAAAAATGTTGGACATAATTACCACACATCTGCTCCTAATTTTAAAACTTTTGACGGTATAGCATTGGTTGGTTGGTAGAGATTGTTGGTGTTGATACTTGGGGAATTCCTCTATGCTGACAAAGAAGCTTCGGAGGCGACGGTCGGGTCGACGTCTACGTCAAAGTCTGAGTATACTGGACATGCTACATGACTGTTGCATATTTACTACGTACAGTTGGTGTTATGTACAACTACCTGCCAAATTCGTAAGACTTTCTTGCTTTTGCTTTTGTCTCTTGTGTACTTGGTTTGTTAGTTCGTTCGTTGGAAATACAAAAAATGCTGAGGGCAACAAGTAATTTGTCATGCTTACTCTACGATTCCGCTTTCATTTGATTGACTTTGCTTGCCTGATGTTAGTTGTGCTTTTTTTTACTGGCTTGGATAATCGTAGAGTGTAGATTCTTTCACAGGCTCTAAATAGATATCGTAGGTAAAAAATGCTTGGAAATTCCCTGATTCCTTTTTCATTGTTGAATTCAGCACTTTGTTCACTCTTCTTTTAGTATTGTGTGTTTTGTAGTTACCTGATACTTTTGTTATGTTACGTTGTCGTTACGTGGGATGGTAAGTATTATTCAGGAGCTTGAGTTATCCGATTTTGCATGATAATTTTACGTGCTGAAATGTAATGGAGATAAGATGATAATGTTACAATGTGTTAAGGTTATTTACATTATTTTCCGGATATAATCCTGTAGGTTTTGGCGATTTTTTGTCACTTGTCTTTTTCAAATGCAAATTGATTGCATTGCATAGCCGTTTTAATTAGTTTTGGTATAATGGACTTACTTCAGCCTAATCATATCCATGCAGTTTCTCTCGGAGGCATTGAAAAGGCTTTTTCATATTAGGCATTTTATGATACAACATACAACTGATAAGGAATCATTTTCAAAGAATGACATAACTGTTAAGTATTAGAGTGACATAACAAAGCATTATTTAAATTTTATGCTTTCTTAAAAGTAGATCGTACTATAGTAAGATAATTGCTTTTGTGGTTCATTTTTCACATTATGTTTTCTCAGTCAAGACAACGTTTGGGAGTGCTGTTAAAAATAGATTTAGTGTGTGTTGACAAAGGAAATGCGTCGTGAGGAATGAGGAAATGTAAACATGTACATTTTTAGGGTATGGAAATGGAAAGTGTATTCAGTTTGGACATTAAATTTCAATTTCGATTTCCTTGATTGTCATGATTGATTATTGACACGTTCAGTTGTCATTAGATAAAGGAATTACTTTTAATTAAAACTGAGGTGATGTTGTGTATGTATGGGAAGTAGCAGAACAATGTAGCTATTGTTGTAAGCACGCGCACCTACTGAGTCTGGAGTAACTCATTAGCCGTACACCAGACACACCTAAATTTGTTATTATAGCTCTCAGCGCTGAAATATCTCAAAATTTGAGATTTTCGAAACCACGTATAACTACATGTTGCTATGACAGAATATTGAAATTATTTAGCGGTGAGAATTCCGAGAGCAAAGTAAGATCCGTAAGGTGTACGACTATTGATTAATGATTATTGTCATTATCTGTAGAAGAAAAATAAAATAGTAATCCTCATCGAAAGCAATACAATACGATACAATGCAATCAAAGGAAATAAATGGAATTAACATAACACAAAGCCACAATCGGTGATGTAATCTTTAGCTTTACGTAGCAGAAATAATCATTCTCACAGCTCATTGAGCAAAATTGCTACTGCCTGCACGTGCATCATATGTAATTATGTGAGTAAGTATTTTTAAAAAGGGCTAAACGTTCTTATTTATTATGGCTATCGTATTTTTGGAAAAGTTGAGTTTTCATTTTCAATTTAGGTACTTATCTAATGTGGTCGTGATGTTGCAAATGTTTGAATGTACAACACGTTTCAATTACATGCTTACAACGTACATTAACATGATCCCTGCAGTACAATTAATTACCTATGTATCGTTAAGGATTAAAAATCCATTTGAAGACATGTGTCTAGGTTTGTGTACATATCTTTATTGACTCAGTAACCCAAAGTGGTCGTTAATGTGTAATTCAGAAGCAGGTTCGCGAGGTATGAACTTGTTTGGGAAAATCGATACCCAAGAGTTGCAATGGAAGAAACTAATTATTTCTCCACAGGGGAGTTGTTTGCTTTTACCTAGGTACTTGTGTATGGTTACAATTCCTTAGAAGTATGATATTATATTACTTAGGTATATTATTATCACCTAGGTTTTCTCGTGTAAATAAATATTTCTGAAATTTTCTTTCAGGAATAGATTTCTTGAAAAATAGGAAATAGAGAAGTTTATATAAACATGCAGCGATATGGAGAGCACATTAGTGTTTACGTTTTCACTCCGTCTTGATCAAAAGAGAGCTAAAGGGTACATACAAGACTGGAGATTCTACACACGATATTCCTACCATACGATTTTCATTCTTTTGGAATAAAACCTAAACATGACTTATATTGCGCTCCTTTTGCTTTTATCAATATTTTCTTAAAAACTTACGTAAAGGGTTACGACATTATACTTGACTTATTTTGAAGATATGAGTGTCTTTTGAGCTTGATTTATACGATGATATGTAGCACGTTTTGACCCCAAAAACTATAAAAGTGAATAATTGGGATTCAACAACCAAGTATGTATCTCCATAAACCCTGTTATAATGGCATATTTTTGAATTTTATGTATCCAAATTCTCAACGAATAAATGCCTAATGTTGCACGGAGAATGTCCTGAAAATGTAGGCTTAAAATATGAGTAATGCGTTTGAAGTACTTAAAAAGAAATATTACTAATGATCACTGTATGTATACCTATGTGAGGTATTGTTTTTTATTTGCTCTTTTTATTTTTGTTCCAACAATTTTTGTCAAACGATCAAAAATGTGAAGGATAGCTTGTTAAATGGTAAAGTTAAAATTTATTTATGTAATTATATGGGCAAGGTACATACATGTCCAATTTCAGAAATGGGAAATGTAAAATGAAAGGTGTTTTTTACAGTCAACCGTAAGCAAGACTACATTACATGGACTTTCGATGCGCAAATAACTTGTAAGTAAAAATGGCATTCTGTCCTGACCTTAATTATGCAAGTATTGGTATCTAATGCACATTATAATATCATAATACATTTTTAAAAAACTAAGCAAACATCCTTGAGTTTATCTTTACTGTCGTTTCGGGACTCGAAACAAGAACGATGAAAGATGTCAGTGTTAAGTGGGTATGTAGTAGAATAATAAAATATATAATTGCAGATCTACTCACATTATCACTGTTAACTAATTGTCACAAAGAAGTGTATCTTTTTAAATAACTTCAACAACTTTCCACAACGGATATTTTCAGTCTAAACGAATAATGCGAAACGGCGTTGCAGTTTTGGCTCTCGAAACCATTGAATGCAAGTATCCACGCTTTTCGAAAGGCTATTCTAGATAATTGATGAATTAATTAAAGTTAAAGTATGTATGATCATTTTTTAAATAATACACAACAAGCTGTCTTTATTTAGGACTTTCAATTCCAAAACAGACATTATACAGAAGATTATAATTATCAACGCTTTGAACTGTAATCATTGCAATTAGTCTAAATTATAAAATAGTGAAGTTTTTACATTATTGAATGAATGTATAATAATATATAGCTGAGCATATTTTAAAATCATTCACTAATCATTTAATAGCTTTTTGGACAATTTCGGGCAAGAATCGTTTTAACTTAATACACTAACTATTTCACAAAATATTTTATCCATTTTTGTTTCGATTTCACAGTGATTGGAAAAACTGCACAGTTAGACATAGGAATTGCTGTCTGGACACGTCAATAAAAGGAAGGCATAAAATGGGGCATTGACAAAAAAGCTTAGCTACTACTAATTACTAGGAAAGCTCATTCATACGAAGATAATATGTATACAGATGCTGCCTTTAAAATTAAAATAAATTAAAGGATATTTTAAGAGTAATTTCTTTCTTAATTTCTTCTTGCTTTCTTAACACATAAAAACAAAAACTTTTCCGCAGGGTGGAAATGGCTATCAATATAATCGTTATCCTTCCTTTAACAAAGTAAAAATACCTAAACACAGTTAAACTTGTAAGTTCTATGCAATTATCATTAAATCTAAAAAAAACTATTGCACTGTTGCTTCAGCACAGTTCGAAATAGACAAAAGTTAAGCCGATGCGGCCGTGTCCGTTTTGAGTTCTGAGACCACAGGAGGTGTTACCAGAGGTCTTAAAGGTGGTGGTGTTGGTTTGCTTTCTATCAGTTGAGCCAGATAATTTGGAACGGTGTGATTGAAGAACTGAAGGTTTGTATTCATTCCCAAGTGGAGCATGTGTGGGTAGATTCCAATGTCCAGCATTAAACTTGCTGGTTTTATTGTCAGGTAGTATGAACCTCGTGCTCTGAAATAGGGGTTTTAAGTAATTATTATAATTAGGTGTTCACCACACCATCACCTCGTCTTTTTTCTAAAAATTGACAAGAGACAATAATACTGTGAAAAGTGTAAAATGGTTAGTGACGAGAGAAGTTAAGATGCAAATTGTTGAAATAGTTAAGACTCAACAGAAAAGGATACTGCAAGATCCAAAAGAGATATTTGCTGATCGGTCTTGCTGGTCATAAAAACGCAAGTACCTAATTATATTTGCCTTCACTACAACAGTAACAATCCTATACAATTTGGAAATTTCCGGTACCCGCTGCGTTACAAGGTCTTCACCACAAAAACATTTTTTATAGTCGATGAAATATAAATTGCAAATTTCGAATTACATACAGACATGTACATGTATGTGCTACATACATGTATGTTTTTCTAAAGGAATAAAAGGTCTGAACCATGCACTGAAAAAGTACACGATGATATAATTTATTGCATATCATTTTGGACTTGAAATATTTTTCACCGATAATAAATTCTTTGTTGATTCAGGAGCTTGAAATGTCTTAAATGTTTAATTCAGACTCACGATTTATTTACCCACTTCAAAGTATGGATACCAAAGCATATTTTCTTCCCTAAAGACATTCTTTCCTCGTGTGAAAAAATGTCTGAAATGATTCAAATTTCAATAAAGAAATAGAAAGAATAGATGAATGGACACGTAAATAAAGAGGAGTATGAGATGATTTGATGATAAAGCATTTTCAGTCCCTACCTAGTTTACTGAATAATGATTTACAAAACTGTGCTCTTCTATTGGAAATGTATGAAGGTGCTTAAGACCTGATAAAGCAAGATATAATTTAATACTTTTGGAAGGGTTTTTTCCCGCTGTGAAAAACAGAGTGAGACAAAAAAGGGAGTAATACAACTTACAGCTTACAGATAACAATGCGTCACTACTGAATTTTAAAATCATCCCAAGTTTTAACAAAACATTTCTTACGTTTGAATTAACTACCAATATCGTCGAATAATCATTGCTTAAACTGGCAGAATAATACCACATGTAACTAGCATGCATTCAACTTCGAAATAACTCGACTACTGAAAGCTTCCGATATAATATTCCGATAGTACTCTTTACAAAATAAACTATTAACTGTTACATAAGCACCTATTATATAAATGAGTTTATATATGTAACACGTTTATATCCGGATTGAATTAAAACTGGAAATTTCAGTTCCTACAGCCACGTTGGTATGGGTATGGACACTCGGTACAATTCTCCACACGTCCACACGTCTCCATGTCAACGTAAGTGTACGAACTGAAATTGTAAGATCTGTAAGGCAGAGGGTACCCCGCTATTATATATACAGATGGGCAGATTTCACTAATGTTGAATTAAAGTACCTACCTTGGATCGCAAAATTCTCCCATTTTAGCCAAGTTAAAACCATCGTCACAGCTACATTTTTCATCCAAAAAGTCCTGGTAGCTGGAACACCGGCAGCCAATAAAACTCCCTGGATCTTTAATTGAGTCGGCAAACCATTGCACAGATTTCCGGTGGCCACACCCAACTGAATGAAATAAATTCAAATTGGCCCTTAATTAAAGTACCTAAGACAGAAGGTAGCATTTTATTTCGTAGTATGTTAAGTATGTAGCTAATAACAATCCACCGCCCGTACTCAGAAGTCCAAATATATGACCACATCCAGGCTGATTTCTACCGCCGTTCGGATAGAAGTTTACATGTCCTTCGAAATCTGCACCAAACTTGTCGGTGTCCGTATGAATAACGTCGTAAAACTCTGCGTCTTCCGTCGAAATTCTATCGTCTGCCATTTGAACATGAAATTTTGGTCCTGCAGGATCAAGACCTAAAGCATATCACATTAACATATTTATTATGTCACTTAAAGTAAACATGATTGTTCTGTATGTTCCGTAATATACAATTGATTTAATTCAATTTAAAGACTATTAGCAAGTTCCCTAGTAATACTAAGGTTATTCCAAACTTTATTTTACTTGCTATCAGAAATTATAATATATACTAAGCATCTACTAAATTGAAGTTATACAACTGTAGGATCTCATAACAACAAAATTTATAAGGGGGTATCTGACGAAAAAGTGAGAATCTCAGATTTTTGAGATTTGAACTTTTTTCACAGATTTGATGAGATCCATCAGGTTTCCCCCTGATATTGATACATTTTGAGATTATATAATCTGTATTTAGCGGTTAGAGAATTGCAAGTAAAGTCAGATCCATCGGGTGTACAACTGATATTTGGGAGAGGCTTCCAAAGTATTATGCACTTGCTAGCAAACATTTTTTCTCTTTTAAATAATTTTATTAGGGGCAAGTGAAAATTGTTTTCGACAAAAATAATAAAATATTTAAATAGTAATCCAAAAATCTGATAACTAATAATAATTATTACTAACTCTTACTATATTACCAGCACTGGAAAGTATGTTTTAGTCACCAGTTATTCGACCGACTTTTGTCTGAGTTTTTAAACGTAGAGCTCTTCCTGCCCAACCAGCCACATGAACGCCCAAACTAAATCCAATTAAATGGACTTTAGCCATATCATAATTGACCGACGTGCGAATGTATTGTATAAAATTGGAGATATGTATTCCCACCTCCGCTGTATGGCTTGCTGAAGTAGGATATACTGGATCCAGGGAATGTAAACCCCAGTCTGCAATCACGACATTCAAATTTCTGTCCGATTTTAAATAGGCTGTAATCAAATAATAAATAACCAACTTTCCCAGATCAAAATACAAAATCAAAGCATGTCGTTAAAAGCTGATTTAAAACTAGACGTTGGATCTATATACTGTAATATGACCGAACTACAAATAAACTCGAAATAAATAGATAAACAAAATTATAGCATACCGTAATGCATTGGCGACATGGAATTGAGGGTTTTTCCAAACTCGGTGTAGCCATGAACTAAAATTTTCATTTCTTTGGTAGGGTCAAAGCAAGTTTGACTAATGTTAGTCTTGTCAACGATGATTTTTTCCCAAGGTTTTGAACACCGCTTGGTGTACAGCCAGAACAAGACACTACTTTTGTTCAGTGATAAATGCCAGTCCCAGCCTTTATAGCCAAACCATTTTAAATCAATCAAACTTTGATTCTTGTTTTCTGAAATGGGATTGATTTGACTGTCAGATATATCTGAACTTGAATGGCGGAATGCTGTCCCATTGCTTATTGGTACCACGTCTGTCGTCATCACTGCAAATATGAAGTTTCATAGTTTATTGATAAATACGAATTAACAAATGTTTGCATTTATATACTGAGCCCCTTTCGGATATCCTCGTTACAGGACAATGTCAAGTATATTTTTAATAAATCTGTCTTTCTCTAAATTACTTTTATAATACATAAAAATCAATATTTTCAACATAAAATCTCAAACCAGTTAAAATGTACATATTTGGAAATAAAAAGTACTTGAATAATTCTTCATTTGAATTGATTAGGTACTTCATTTTCATAGGTTGTTCGTATCAGAAAATCAAGTTACAACCGTATAACAGGTGATGTGCGACAGCATGAACACCCCATACCACATTCCTTTGTTAAAACGGAGAAGTTCTTGAACTTCCCGCAATACTAATATCACTACTTATTCAGTTAAAAGTGGTTTGCGTAAAGGATATTGCTAGTTAATTAATTATATTTACAATAAGTAGTCGTCTCTTACAAAGCGTAGTATTTAAAAAGTAATAATGATTTAATTCAAATCATTGATTGAACTAAGGACATTGCCAACTAAGAGGTCAGAAAGTAATGAGCAATTATGACTTTATGTGGTCAGTAAACTAGTTATTACCGGTAGTTGTGTTCCGCAATAAACAAATTCCAAGAAAAAAATACACCGAAAACACCGCATGAATGGAATGTGACTTCAGCCATTTAATCCTAATACGAACCATTACTTTATAACTGACCTAAACCTTGTACCCGGTTATTTCAAAAATCAATTGAAACTAAAATAAGTAACAGAATCAACGTAAAATCGCTATTAACTTAAAACTATCAGCACAATAAATAATGATGACTGCACTTCTAATCACACAAAAACTATACCGGACTGCTTCTAGAAAATCTAAGGATAGTCGAAATGTACCAAATACACCCAAAGCAAAGCTAAGAAATGGTAAAAGTTGTATTCTCAGCAGTGAATTGGTAGTATAAATACTAGTAAAACAGTACCAGATCTAATTTTAAGGTAAACAAATTAATACTGGACAATTTGAATAAGCTTGCTACATGTCAATAATTCTGACAAAAAAAAGATTAATATTACAGGTTTAATGAGATGACAGTTACCTATTCTAGTATTCAAGTCAGTTCAGTATATAGGTACTCCAGTTTTTATTATTCACTGAACCTTCCTTGCATGCAAATGAATCAATAGTTTACTATTTACTGAATACATAAAAAATCAACTGTACCATCTCTCTAAAACTTGTCCCATTCTTTATCGTACTCGCTCTAATCAACATTTTTCAATATAATTAGTAAGTGTTTTCTTGTAATAAGGTTCCTTAATTTTGGAAGTTTGGGGGAAATAAACATGAATATTTATTTGATCCACATCAAGTAGGCAATTATAATATCAGTATGACGATGAGGTCATGAGGTACGAGGTCTAAAGAAATTATAAAATTACCTACTTTGTTACGTAAAATACATTTCAGCTTTTCAGCGTTTTGCGATGATTTAAAAACTTCGATGTTTGAACGAAATCAGCTTAGGACCTCAGGTGTTTTATTATTCATTTGTCGCAATCACAATCGAATTATAAATGCACAAATTTAATACATAATCAAATTAAAATCATGCTGATTACGAAGCTTATTTAGAATACCGGGAATCATTATCAACTCGTGGTTTTCTTTAACTCCCAGGTCATGAGAAAACTGTTTATAAATTGTACAAAATATAATTAATTACAACACAATCTTCTGTACGCGTCGTTGCGAGTGAAGCACGAGTGGCATCTAATGTGAATTTGTGGTATTAGCTTTTGCGATGGTAGGAAGTTATTTAATTTGAAGTAATATTAGCAATATTCGACATCGAGTTTTACATCTCCTCAGTATGAACTTATTACTGTTCTTATAGATGGCATAAAATACTTTGCTATTAGTAGGTAGATTGAACATTTTCGAGCTGTTTAATTCACTAGCAAAACAACTCGTTTTCCTAAAAAAAACACTTGACCACGCTGACGTTAAATCAAACAACTTCTTCTGCTCTTCATTTCAACGGTGACGCTTACTTTTACATTTGTATTAACAGACTTTAAAAGTATGACTAAATAAATTAATAAATATTCCTCCCATGAGCGGATGCCCACATGGGAGTGTATCTATTAATAATAATAAATAAGTAAATAAATAGCCGTATTTCGAATTTATTTATAATAGTAATTTAAATGTGCTGTGATAGCAGTAATATGTTCTGTAAATGCTAGTGCGAGAAAATTGTAATAATAATTATAAATAGTATTTAATAATAATATATAACATCTGCTGCGTTTTAAATACCTAGAGATAACAATTCTACTTCAAATGTATAATAAAAGTGTGCCGGAAAATATTACCATAATATTTCCAAAGTATAAAATGAGAATTGTGAAAGACAGTGCAGTTCATAGAGACAAACGAACACGAACTAGAAAACTGAGCAACACAAGATGTGAATCATTTACTGAAAATCAGTCATCAAGAATTTTGCTTGTAACTGAATGTGGTTTTTCATTGTCGAGTATGTACGTGTGCGTGAGAGCGAACGGAGGAGCTGCATCCGTAAGAAGAAAATAGTTTCCACGTTGTCTATAATCAAAACAAAGACAAAAATAAAATCAGAATTAAAATTAGACATGCGAGATAAAGATTTGTAATTTGGTATACTCTCACGTGATATTCACATACTCCCCCAGGAGTGCAAAGTCAGAGGTGACCCGCTGAAACTTATTTTTTTTATTTATGCAGTTACACCGATTCTCTTTATATTCTAAAACACTTCCACATTGACATCCATACATTTTTGCACCCAAGATCGACTCTTCAAACAAGTCTGGAGCTCGCCTATGGCTGCAGTCTTCTACACTCACAGAGCACAATTATTATAACAAAAGTATTATATGTCGGCTTAAACAAGCCAGCTTAATAGCTAATTATATTTTTAGTGCTTTGGATTAGCATACCAACTTATTGTTGAGGATATTTCGTCCAAAAGAAGTTTAACTTTGATGGCTTGTATTATTGTGTCACTTACGCAAAAGAGGATCGACAATTTTTTCCAATTTGCATCCAGGCTGGTGGGTACCGCCATTCGGGAAGAAGTCGATGTGTCCCACAGATCTTCGAATACCACTTTTTCCAGCGCTTGTGTGAATAATATCTGTAAAGTCGGCGTCAGTCTTGTCCAGCCGTCTTTTTTCATCTGCTCGAAAAAACGCAGGGCCTGCTGGGTCTAGGCCTATAATTTATTATGTATTTGGAAATAATCATTTATCTGTTCAACTTTTCATATCGTCGGTGAAATGTCAAAATTATCTGAATCCAAATGCATTTAACCTTTTCCTGGCGGAAAATATAATACAAATATAACGTGGTAGCCGACAATATTAGGTTGCTATTGGTGCTTGGAGACGGCATCAT
>JAAXYX010003443.1:0-14442 GCA_036851915.1 Ptenothrix huangshanensis | reverse complement strand
ATCCTATTGCTCATAATCATATTTATCCTACATAAAATTAGTATGAAATGTTTAAAATAACCTAATAATCAAAGTAACCCATAATTATGTGTATGTATTTATTCTTAAAACTTATTTGTATTTTACTGTCATATTGGCAATTACCGTTGTAGGTAACACTAGTGTAATAAAATTATTACTTTCTCTCTCTTTTCTCAATTTTTTGTCAGTGAACGAATTTTCGAGTGCGCATAACATTTTTAGGCCATTTTGCTTATTTGCTTTATTTGACGCGGTTTATACGAAAAAAAAATTTCATGGCGATTTGTTGAAAACAGTTGGCGGGTTTTGCTCGTAAGAGCAAAATTGTAGAGCTACAAAATGTAGAATAAAATTGCGAAGCCTAATTTCCGAATCTTGCCTTTTCTTTTTGTTGTTTGTAGATTTGCACGCAAAAATTGTGGTTCCGCAATTTGGCCTTTCAACCCATTCAGTTTCTTTTTAAATCGTATCTACATTATTTAACCGATTGGTCTTTTGCATAATATTTGTAGACGATAAATCGGCAAATCAAATTTTTAAAGATTTTACCGATTAGCGGTACCGATTTAGATTAATCGGTTGTTAGAAATATTTACCTTTTGTAGATAGAATGAGAGCGGCAAAAAGGCAAACACTCGGACGATTTGACTGTTGAAGGAATTTTTCTAAGCGTATAGAATAGAGAGCCAAGAGAATGGGAACGGACAGGAATAGACAGGAGTCGAGAGGAAAGGAATATGCACGATCATGTTGGGCGGTTGACTTGACGTTAACTTTGGATCGGTTTTCCGTGGTCGTGGAACCGCGAGCGAAAGTGGCTAAAAGGCATAAGCTTCGGCAGTCCGCTGTCAAGTGCTTGGGGTTACTCGCAATGATGCTATAAGAAAGGTGGGGGAGAGAAGTTGAGCTAAATGTAGGCAAGTAATTACGCGAATGGTCGCTGAAAGTGCTGATGATGCGAAATGGAAAGGTGGGGGAGGAATTGCGGGACATGATTTACGGACGCGTCGTGGTGTTGGTTTTAGTTGGAAAGAGTGAGTGCGAAGTGCGAGATCGTAGCGTGGAGTGGACGGAGACGGAAGACAAAGCTTGAATGAGCCCTTTTCCCGCACTGGATGTGGCGCTTGTGCTGTGCATCAATTATTGTGACGTACATAGAGAAACCCCGCTTCACTTTTTTTGTTATCATTTCTTATCTCGAATTTTACATTTACACATTTCAATTCAACCACCAAATACCATAACATCCAAACTCAATTAACTCCATTCACTATCATTACCTTTAGCCTCACCATCACCACCTAAAACATAGAATGTCATTTAAGCCGCCACAATTTTCAAAATGCTCTCGTAACATCCAAGTCTCTTGAAACCGTGCAATTTTATCATTTCACACAGTTCACCTAGAACAAGAATAACAATCAGGAGGAACCCCAACTAAATATAATTACCTGTATAATTATATACCGTCTACACGAAATCTGCTTTCTGCCTCCGCATCTAAATCCGTATAGTGCATAGCCAGGAAACGAGTACTGATTGTCCGAGTCCGAACTTGGCGTAGGTTGGATTCGGATTTAGATTGAAAGCTTTGGCTAATTTGGGTTCATATTTCCAATCTAAGGTCTGTTTCACTGTTTACATATACTTGTCATCTTTTGGAGCAGTGTCTTGTCCGCAGTCAGTTCTTGCTCATCCTCACCATCATCACCAATATCAATGTACACTTTGATTCCTGATGCACCACCCAACCACATCCAGAGCCAGCACCTCAACCAGAGCAATAAGCATTGTTTATGTTTCCAGTTTTAAAACGCACTGTTGTGATTGTGATCTTTATAAGTCAAAGACAACTAATGACTGAGTCACAAATTAGAATTGAAATTATGACATGGTCAACGATTACGTGTCACATTTGCAAATAAGTCAAGTTAACCCAGTGGTTTGTTCTCTTCTTTCATTCTTTATATTTGTCATTTGTGTCCACCTGCAACGGCTGCAACCTTCCATTCTTCGTATGTCAACATTGAAAAAATTCCGAATACGGGAATAGTTGTGTGATAGATTGACATCAAAATTAGGAAATATTGAATGGGAGAGCAATATTAGCGTTGTTGATTGTATTCAAATCATCTGTCATAATCTGTCTGTTCGTTATTCGTGATTGTGTCCGTGATTGGTAAAATAAATATCGTATATCATCAGAGCAGAGCATTTTGCCATTTACCTGGAAACAACTTGGGAGAAAAACTAGATCCTATCACCTATTGAACTATTGACTGTACTGTCAGGATTCGCAATTCATCATCCACACACAAATACCTAAGAGCAGACGAAACTGATACGAAAGTGTCATTCCTCTGTATTCTTACACTTGTATAATATTTCATCATGCACATCAAGCAGGTAAAATTGTGATTAATTTATTATTTTCAGTATTTTTTGTTTTCCTTGATTGTTAGTAAAATAATTAATTACATTGACCGTATGTACATATTTTTTAAAAAATGCGTTTCACCATTGCCTTTGATCATTGATTTTTGATTGATGTTTTGTGCTTGGATCTTGAATGTATTTTCTGTGATGTGTAGGTTATCATCCAGGGATTCAAAAGTTATCGTGAGCAAACTGTGGTCGAGCCTTTTCATAAAGGACATAATGTAGTTGGTAAGTTTAAACTATTGACTGCTAATTTATTTCTGTGATTTAAAAAAAATATGCTATGCAAAATTCCTAATTGTTCATTACTGATGGACGATATTGTGTCGTGTGTACTCAAGGACACTGTACTACAGATCACAGAGTTGTTGGCAGTGTGTAGTGTGTACATCATACGTCATACCTACTACAATTTTATAATAATTTTAAATCTGAAAAACCTTGCTACCATTGATTTTTGATGCTTTTATTACCGCGTAATTTAGGATTAATTTCGTCATTAATTCACTTCAATGACCTGAATTTTAAAGTGATTTTTTTTGTTTGTAGTGGGGCGTAATGGTTCGGGTAAAAGTAATTTTTTCTATGGTAAGCACATCAAATAATCTAAACATTACTTTTATACTATTTCAAATTTTAAAATGAGTGTTGGGGTAACGCTTTTCACTGTCAAAAGTAACAGTGTATGATATTTAACGTGCGTAAATGTGCACAGTTTTCTTGAGAATGATTCGTTTAAAAAAATTACCTTGATATGAATTCATGTACTGAGTTTTGGAAACAGTGATGAAGTTTTCCCGAAATTATTGTTCGATACAATGTTCTTACAAAGTGATGTGCGCAATTCAGGAAGTAATTTTGTTTATATTCTTATGTAGCTATTCAATTCGTCCTTAGCGATGAATTCTCGCATCTTCGACCCGAACAACGCCAGGCTTTATTGCATGAAGGAACGGGACCCAAAGTTCTCACCGGATTTGTCGAAATTATATTTGATAATGCAGACAGTCGATTCCCTGTAAGTGTCGATTGTTTGTCGTGTTTTGCCATCGGGCTATATTTTCTAAATATTATTGCTTATTGATAAAAAAAATAGTCCTAGAACGTTACCGATTGATTTTTTCTACGAATAGATTGACAGAGAAGAAGTTTGTCTGCGTCGTGTTATTGGAGCTAAAAAAGACCAGTACTTTTTAAATAAGAAAATGGTTCCGAGAAATGATGTTGTAAATCTGCTAGAGTCTGCGGGGTTTTCTAGGTCTAATCCATATTATATTGTAAAACAAGGAAAGGTTCGTATACTACCAATAATTAAAATATTGAATCATAGCAGAATGAGTATTTAGTATGATAGAAACGCTTTTAAATTTTTTGTCATTTTCAAACGATGTATTTAAAGTATGTTGTAATGTATTTAATCACCAGATCAACCAAATGGCCACCGCTCCAGATGCTCACCGACTCAAACTTCTTCGCGAGGTGGCTGGTACACGTGTTTATGATGAACGGAAAGAAGAATCAAAGTCTATTTTAAAAGGTGATTTCCGTGCCATTACCAGAGTGATTTCACATTTACATAGTGATCCACCAGTAATTGTTTGTGCTTATTGCTGTTCTCAGTCAGTTAAAGCCAAAAAATTGAGAAAAATAAGCAAGTTTGTTTGAAGGAAGAGGAGTTTACTATTGTTATTTAGTTGTTGAGTTAGTTGATTTGAATCAGTTAAATACAGCGAGAAAAAGGAGAAAGTTTTATGTTCAATGCTGTATATTCATAGTAAAATGGTGACAGGACAGATCGAAACCCTTTTTTAAGTACAGTCTGTGAGCATCGTTCCTGGTGTAACCGCTGTCCAATGCTACAGTCCTATATCCATTTTCTTTCGCGTATGTTTTGGCCCAATCGAGAAGAGCTCCTCCGAAACCTTTCCCACGTCCTTCGGGTAATGTAGCCACATCGTCGATGTACATTGTTTTTCCGCAGAACAGAAAATTCATTGTTCTAAACCCAAGAATGCTTTTAATGGTGTTGTCTTCGGGATCTGCGATGTACATGAGGTGGTAGCCTTCTTCCTGTTGCTTTCGTATTTGAGGTAGATATTGATCATGCACTAAATGTGTCCTGAGTCCTGAAACGGCTTTCCAACACGATAAAATCTCCTTATCTGTTATTGCTTCTTTTATTTCCATATTGCAAAAATGGTTGAACTGGATATGCTGATATCGAAAGAATAAAACGATTCCAAATTTACTATGAGGTGGAAAGCTGTTATTATTAGACGAGGAGTACAATTATAGCCATAGAAAGAGTACCGTAATTTACAAATGAAAATAAGTGACTTACGAAGTTTGGCATGGAGCAGTCACGTTGAAGCAAGCTCAGAGCTGTGTGTTCCAGGCTGAAGTGGATTTAAATGTGCAGGCGACGTAGTAATACGATAGATCTCGGTTTGGACCATCCCTATTGACCTTGAAATAAATCGAACTTGCAGAACATATGTACGTTGGTTATGCGTTCTGCTTGGTTTCTAGTGTAACTTGATCCTTGGATCCTCCTTCTGACATTATGTAGGTACATATCAAGCGATCATATAATTGCATTCTTTGGATTTGGATTACGTAATTATGTGCTCAAGTTTGATGTGGTAACATACCTTTGCAAGCATGATCAATGTAGTTTCTGTGAGAAATGATGGCCATTTATAATCCGAATGAAGAAACTCACTCACTCACAAACAATCATAGAATTCTGTATGACAAATAAAAATAGTACATTGATGTGGTGGATGTGATGGTTTACGTGGTAACGCTTAATATTGCTAATCTTGGTGTGGTCCCTTTGTTATTCAAAAGCTAATGACAACAGTTATGCGTAAGTTTAATCTGAACACTTGATTTTTGTTGAATAGAAACGGAGGGCAAGAAAGAAAAGATCGAGGAATTCCTGCATACTATCGAAGAGCGTTTAAAAACTTTGGAAGAGGAGAAGGAAGAATTAAAAGAGTACCAAAAATGGGATAAAAAACGCAGAGCGCTTGAGTACACGATACACGATAGGGAATTAAATGATACCAAAAAGCGTCTGGAGGAGGTAATTGTCCTGGATATAAAAATTCCTGATTCAAAAATTCAAAATGCTTGGCTTAACCTATACCCCATACTACGTCAATTCGATTAATACTTCTTTGGCTGGTTTGGTGTTTAACAGTTAGAGACAAAGAGGAAGCGCTCGGGCGAGGGATCTGAAACCCTTCGTTCTCGGCTTCGCGAAGCTGAGAAAAACGCGAAACAAGCCTCAAGAGATTTGAAGGAAATTAGACAACAAGTTAACCAAGCCAAGGAGGAGAAGCAAGCAATTCAGTTAGAAGCTCAACAACTTATGCAGGAAAAGGTAATGTTTTACTTCGCCCTTGTTAAATCTTTAAGTTATACTGATTGCAAAGTCACTTGAGCTGATTTACTGCTGATTGTTGATTAAATTGCAAACTGATTAGAATCTGTCGTTGTAATTAATTGTAAATGCAAAATTAGAGGGATTTAAAACAAATATGTGAATCTTTCCATTTTTTGTACCATAATTCAATAGACAAAGTTAGAAAATCGCGAAAGGGATTTAGATGAAGAAATGAGTGGGGATAAGAATTCTAAAAAGAGAGCAGAGCAAGAACTTGACAAGCTGAATGCGACGATAAAGCAGAAAGAGGAAGAACTTAGACGAGTTAAACCAGAATATGAAGAGCTGAAAAAAAAGGAAGAAGTGATTACAAAAGAGTGAGTTTTGACCCCAATGGTTTTTTCATTTGGTAGTAATTCTTTCCTGGAGTTGGTTATAAAATGGTTCATCGCGTTTAGCAGCATAATAAATATAATAACTGCGCATGCCTAATTGTTTAATTATTTGGATTTTAGGCTTGGGTTGAAAGAACAGAAACGTAAAGAATTGTATGCCAAACAGGGGCGAGGGTCCCAGTTCACCACCAAAGATGAGCGAGACAAGTGGATTGCCAGCGAATTAAAGTAAGGCTGTCGTGGTGCTATGTATTATATTCACTCATGTTTTACATTCGTCCAAATTATAAAGCAATTTCATGTTGCTGAAGATAATAATGAATGTTGTGGGGCAGTGGTACTAATGCCGATGTATAATTTACTGTGCTGGCCTGTAATTTCAGAATGCTGAATAAGAGAATAAAAGACAAGGCAGAGGACATCGATCGTCTGACGAAAGAGCTGGAAAGTGATGCTGTGAAGAAGATCGAACTAGAGGAGGAAGTTGAGCGAATGTCATCTGAGATAGAAAGCTACAAGACGAATATTGATGAGTACAACAAGCGCTACTACGAACTGAAAAAATCTCGTGATCAGTTTCAGTCGGAACGAAATGAGTTATGGCGAAAGGAAAGTAATTTGCAGCAGAGTTTATCTCTAAAAAATGAAGAATTAAATAAGAGTGAGGGTGAATTCCGATCCATGTCAGGGCGAGAAATTTTTAATGGGCGTAATAGCATTCTTCAAGTGTTAGATACTTTTCGCAACCGCGGTGGGTATGATCATATAACTACTGGATACCATGGTCTGGTATTAGAAAATATTCGCTGTGATGAAGGAACCGAGACGGCTGTGGAGGTGACAGCTGGTAAACGTCTTTACTATCATATTGTAGAGACGGATGAAGTTGGGTCGCTGATCTTAAAGGAGTTTAACCGGCAGAAATTGCCGGGGGAAGTTAATTTTATGCCTTTGAATCGTCTTATGGTCGGTAACGTTCAATATCCCAAGGATCCAAATGTGATCGAAATGGTTCGAGTTATTAAGTACGAAGAAAAATTTGATAAAGCAGTCAGACACATCTTTGGTCGTACACTTATCTGTCGTGAATTAGAAGCTGCGGTAAAAACTGCCAAGTCTCATAGATTCGATTGTGTGACGCTGGACGGAGACAAAGTAGCAAGTAAAGGTGTGCTCACTGGTGGTTATTACAATACTTCGCGATCCAGTTTGGAGATTCAAAAACGTCGATCGGCTCTTCAAGCACAGAAGGCTGAACTGGAAGCAGAAATGGCCGAGTTGAAGCGAGAACTGTACAAAGTGGAGGAAAGCATTAAGCAAGTTGGAGCAGATATGCAGAAAAATGAAACTAAAAATAGCAAAATTAAGGATACCTTTGATAAAGTAAAAACTGATATTCGCCTAAACAAAGAAAAGATTACGAACATTGATCGGTCGAAGCAATCCAAGGAACGATCATTGAGTCAGTTAAAATCGAATTTGGAAGCGCTTCAATCGACCAAAGAAGGATTTGAGGCGGAGCTCCATCAGGATTTATTGTCTAGCTTAAGTGTGGCGGATCAAAGGGAAGTTGATATTCTCACAGATCAAATCCGCCAACTGACCAAAGAGAATAAGGAAACATTCACGAGGAGGATGCAGAAGGAGGCAGAAAAGAACAAATTGGAAAATACACTAAATAATAATCTAATGAGAAGACGGGATGAGCTAACACAAGCACTGCAGGAAATTTCTGTGGAAGATCGTAAAAGAGAGTTGGACCACTGTCGATCCGAGCTGAAGAGCGTGGAATCGAAAATCAAAGGGTTGGACAAATCAGTGAGGGAGGCAGAGAGAAAGTTGAGTGACTCGACATCCAAACTGAAGGCAGCGCAGGAGCAGGTGGAAAAGTACAAGGCGGAGGAGAGGGAATGTCAGGAAAGACTAAATGAAGATTCCAAAGATTTGGAGCGTTTAGCAACCAAACAAAATGCACTAAATCAAAAAATTAATGATTGTGTCAAGAAGATCCGAGAACTAGGGTCGATTCCTTCCGAAGCTTTCGATAAATATCATAATACGAGTATTAAAGAATTGTATAGGCAGCTAGAAAAAAGTAATCAACAGTTAAAGCAGTATGCTCATGTCAACAAGAAAGCCTTGGATCAGTTCATGAGTTTCTCCGATCAGAAAGAGAAGTTAGTTGCGAGAAAAGAAGAACTAGATGTGGGTCACACCAAAATTCAAGAACTCATGGATCATTTAGAGTTACGGAAAACTGAAGCTATACTCTTTACGTTTAGACAAGTTACAAAATATTTTACTGAGGTTTTTGGTAAGTTAGTCCCAGGAGGTCATGCCCAGTTGGTGATGCAAACTGGCAATAGGGAAGAAACTGAGTTACCTGCGTCCATGGAGGAAGACGGCGGAGCGTCTCTACAAGGATTTAATTCTGACTATTTTACTGGAGTCGGTATCCGTGTTAGTTTTAGTGGAAATAAGCAAGCCGAGATGAAGGAAATGAATCAGCTTTCGGGCGGACAAAAATCCTTGGTTGCCCTAACGCTCATCTTTGCTATTCAAAAATGTGATCCTGCTCCTTTCTACCTTTTCGACGAAATTGATCAGGCCTTGGATGCGCAGCATCGGAAAGCAGTTGCAGATATGATTCATGAACTCTCTGGGGATGCACAATTCATTACAACTACCTTCCGACCTGAATTACTAGAGAATGCTCACAAATTTTACGGAGTTGTTTTTCGAAATAAGGTACCAATCATTTCTTTCTGAATCTATGCAACTAATCCAAATTATCTGCTACTTTTTCAATGGTTGTGTAAGCGATTTTTAGGTTTTCAAAATTGCATTTTGCTTTGTTTTTCTTAGGTTTCTCATGTGGAATGTGTAACGAGAGAGAAAGCATACGATTTTGTTGAAGATGATCAAACACACGGGTGAAAAGGAAGCGTTCGTTGCCATTAATAATGTGGGACTTATCGGAATTGTAATTCTCTTTTGCTTCTGATATTTGCAGTGTATAGTAAAATGATGCAAACTAAAAACTGTACAAATATTTTTTAATGTTAAAATCCTGTAATTGTTTGTGTATGATTAATCTTACTAGTCTTCTCATTGTATGTGTACCGGATGATGCAAGTGTATTGCTAATTTGTTTATTTCCATCTGCAGGGAGCCAGTGATTGAGAAGTCACTTTCTAGCATACAGATGGATATAATTAATGCATACTATGCTATATTTATAATGACTAACTTAAAATGTAGGGTAGGTATTCCGGTGGGGTAGTTGTTGTTTACAAGTAAACAGTTACCTCTACCTTTGAAATAGTTGAAGGGAATGAAGAGATCGTATGTGTAATGTACTGTACAGTACTTTATTCTGTGTAAAAGTATTGACAATTTTTTGATGTTATTGCTGTAAATCATTACAGGTTTAAGATACAATTTAAGATTAAAAACTTTTGTGCTAACTAATCCATTGTAAATATTGACCTAGTAGTATATAGTAGTTAAGTACATGCTACCATATATAATCATATACAATAATTTCATTATATCGACAATTGATGTTATACTTAATTCGTGTAATTTTACTTAGTATGCATTGAAATTTCATGGGATGAAAAGATAGATTGTGTACTGCAACAATAAGCATACGTTTACGTGACTAGTTTCATTTTTGAAAAAAGAATTATTATTGTTATCTGTTACCTGTACGGTCCTCCTTAATTGTAATAGAGGTTTAATATATAACTGTAAAAAAATGCAACATATTTAAGCGAGAATCTCTTGCAGGATTTTCATAGCATTCATTATTTGTGGTGTGGTACATTTACATTTAAGCTCTAGACTTGCATTTGTATTTGACTTTTTACAACTCCTTTTAGTTTCGTATAGTTGACCAAGTGCCACTTTTTAGTTTGTTGTGAACGGTGATAAATATCGGATATTTGATGATGGTGTGTGATGGTGACTTGATTTCAGAGCACCAAGATATAGGTTTAACAAAATAGTTTGTCACATGCCACTGCAGTAATGTAAAATATGGAAATAGCAGAGAGACTGTAGCAGCCATGTGTAATTTATTGTTGATCACGGGTGACTTTAGTTTGGTAGCAATTTAACCCACGCGGTTGCACACATAAATTTTGTATTGTGTAAAGAAATTTGTAATGTCATGATTTTTTTAAACGAGAACACTAGTTGGAGTAATTTTTGTACTTATCGTTAGACGAATCTGTTGTGTATCTGTATTCTGTATTCCAAATTTCAATTCAAATGTTACATAGGCTATACAGTGACTACGTCTCCGACCCCAACCCATTCTCATCCTTGGTTGTTCTAGTTAATGACAGGTGTGTAGTAATCATGTCCTTGGTTAAACCTATTCAAATACCCACTTATCATAGCATTTGTGAATAAAAATAACAACTTTTTACCAACATTTTCATTCACTTTTGTTCATTTCTCAGGTTCCTAGTTGGTAAGTTCTTAGTCTTAAGTCTAAAACATCATTCCTATCGCATCGCTTGTCATAATAGCAAATGGTGGATTGTATAATTGAATTTAAGAACTTTCACTTTCATTGGGGCGATACTCGTTTCATCAGTTCAAAAGTGTTCTTTTTGTAGGTTATTTCTGAATATCGAAGTACTTTTTTCATTCAGTTTCCGTTTTCAGTTAAATTGGACTACATGATGTGAATTCTTGTCCAGTAGAGGTAATTATTAGTTTCTCAGCAGCATTTCACGTTCACAGCTATTCAGCAATGGAGTTCCACCTTGCATAGCTCTGTTGATACTTGGTTTCAATTATAGCAGTGACTCCGGAACCGGGGGGGCAGAGGGGACTCGCCCCCCCAGTAAAATTCCAGGAGGGGCTGAGCCTCCCTGGAATTTGCTGAAAATTTAGGCGACCAGAAAAATGCTTTTTCGACTGTCCGAAGTACTAAAAATGCTGTTTGTTTGCCTGTAAATGCTAAAATTTTCTTTTAAATTCTAAACTTTTTTGAGCTCAAAATGATCATAATGCATTTTGAAATTGCATTGTTGATGGTGCGTAATGCGTTTTTCGAGTCTAGAAATCTTAAAAAATGGTTTTACTTCCTCCAAATCCATACGACGTTATTTTCGGCATTTCAAGGTCTTTTGAAAAATATTTAACTTGGGAGTACAGAAGCTACAAATTGTTTTAAAACCGTTTTCAAAATTTGGCTTTTACAGTAAAATAAAATCCTCAAACCTGAAAATCTAGCTCAAAATCCTAAAATTATGCTTGTTGGGCGAAAAATGCTAACAGAATTGCTTATTTTGTAGCCCAAAATGCTTTGTATGTTTTTAAAAACAAATGCATTACGGGTCTAACTAACATTAAGCAGGTTGCCAAAGGCGTAAAAAAGTTGCCACTTCCATACGCATGTTTAAGGCTCAAAGGTTTAAAACACTGGACTGTATGGCTTGGGCTTTCACTCTTGTATTCCGATCGGTATTGTTCAAAAAAGGCTAGTAACAAAGCGTAAAATATCGGAAGTAGTACAAAATTCAAACTACCTATATAATATTCTTTTTGCGAAAATAAAAAAAATATTCTTTTTAAACTTTTTTTGCAGAAAAAATTTTTGAGCCAAAAACGTTTGCAAAAGGCGTGCTTTTAAGCTTTTTACAAAAGCACGCGTAGACAAAAAATTGCAATTGTGACCAAAATGTGCGCCTGGTTGAGAGCTTTCAAACGGTGTATCATACGTAACTTTTGCTTAATAAATGCGGAGTCTAGAGTGAAAACAAATTTTGATGAACAAAGGCCATAAGTCGTATTTTGTGAATTTTTCACGTCGCAGGCGTGAGAGATGCGAAAAAATGTTACAGGAAAAAGATGACCCTCGGGTCAATACGCGTTCACAGAAAATTTGTCGGAGCGCTGCGAGCGGTACTTTGGGCTTGGCAAGGGGTTAAAGAATGGGATTCGGAACGGTTGAAAACTTTTTTCACTACTTACTAGGTTAAGGGACGGGAATTGAAAAAAAAGTGTTGCACATGGTTGGAAAACACGCACTTTGAAGTTTTCAGAAAAAAATAAAAAAATTGAATTTTTGAAAATTTTGCGCTAGGGTGACCATAGGCTTCAATAGGGTTGCCATACATTTTGGTGGGAATTTGTTGGCGTTAAATTGTACACAAGAGAAGAGTACACAACTCTGCTATCTTGGGTTTTGTAAAAATCCAACGCGCAGCGCGGGAAATTCAAACTTACGTTGGTAAGGGGAGTGTTAAAGCTTAAAGCCGTTCAACGCCCGGAATTGAGCCAATTGAGCGTCAGGAAATGTACAATACCGGAAAATGGAAATGGAAACACAACACAGCTGCAGAGTTCAGTGAACTCACTATGCTGACGAGCTGCCGGAGCTGCACGCTCTGTTGAAAACAATATTGCACTGTGAAGAGTTCAAAGAGCGCGAGTTCAGGCGGTCATCATGCCAATTAGTTAGCCGATCGACGAATCATTCATTAATGACGTCGAACATTTTGCTTCGTGTTATGTATGCACCCACCAATTGCATTTATTGCTATCTATTCTTTACCATGCATGTCTCTAACTCCCCAACTGACCCATGCAGATGACAGGTGACATTATTAATGGACGAAGCCCTGCAACCCTGGAGAATTTTCACCATTTTTTTTGCATTTCTAGCATGTTTATGATTCCGAGAACAGAACGTTTTCATGCTGGTAGTGAAGGTAGACAACATAATTAAATTTGGGATTTTTTCGCGTTTAGACAAAGAGTACAGCAAACGTTTTTTGAAAAATCGTTTACCATCGTTTGAAGTGATAATAACAAGTCATGAGGCAAACCTGTATTGCTCACTATTGTTTAAAAAATAATTGGCCGTGAAAGTCAAAAATTGAATTTTTGACCCAAAACGCTTTTTAAAAAACCACTTTTTGGCATAATCAGCCAACACGCTTGGGCAAAAATTTGAATTTATTACTCAAATGTGCGCCTAGTAGAAGGCTTTTCAACGGTGTATTGCACGTGACTTTTGCTTAATAAATGTGGCGTTTAGAGCAAAAACAAATTTCGGTGAACAAAGTCCAAAAGTCGTTTTTTGTGAATTTGTACTGTCTGAGGCACTAGAGTTACGAAAAAACGATACATAAAAAAGATATCGCCCTGGTCAACATCTATTTTTAGAAAAATAGTTTGTGGCTGCGCGGGCGGTAGTTTGGACGTGGCAAGGGGGAAAAGAATGGGAAAAGAAACGGTTGAAAAAAACTACTTACTAGGGTATTATTATTATTTCAGAAGGGATTCCTCACGCGAAAGTCTTGGTGGAAGACCGCGCAGACCATTGTTGGTCTATTGCAAATTGCCCTTATAATGTTTAATATAGGCTACTGGCGAACCGCTCGCGCTCCGAAGCTATTAGGTAACGCAACAGATCGGAGGCCTTAGTCTTACTTATAAGATCAGTCGTCAGGATGCATGCACTTAAGTAGATATTCCTGATCCGCATAAAGCTAACGAGGATACCGTACTCACCCCGCGATCCCAAACTTTGTTTGATATTTTTTTCTGAAAACAGCGTAAAAAGTTAGGCGGGAAAGTGCCTTTACTTCTGTCCAACACTTTTTGGTTTGACCCACACAAATGTTTGAAAAGCCGTTTTTCCCATGTATTAGCATAGGCCAAGTGGACTGCAGGGTACACCACTGTAAGCCCAGACTACAGTAATAGTACTCTGGGGGATCTTACGCGACTATTTATCCAGGCGTCTTTCAGGCTAAATAAGAAACAGAAATCACTAGTTAGTCTCAAATTACTATCAAGAATTAGGGCTTGTCCCGAAAAGCTTCAAAAAAAGTACCAATTCTAATGAAAGCAGTACCGGTATTATAGGTTTAAGTACCCTGCAGTCCACTTGGCCTATGCTAATACATGGGAAAAACGACTTTTCAAAAATTTGTGTGGGTCAAACCAAAAAGTGTTAGACACAAGTTGTTTAGTAGAAAATGCACAAAGTCCCTGCCCGATGCAAATAGCTATAGTGAAATGCGTGTGAGTGTGAGAATGGTGACTTTTGTTGATGCTGATTGAGTCAAATGGTTTGGCTACAACCTTCTCGTACAAAGTGCAAAGGAGTTCTATTTTATTGAACGTAAACTAGAAATTACTACTAGGATAGAAAATGGTACGGTGGAT
>JAAXYX010003442.1:0-14446 GCA_036851915.1 Ptenothrix huangshanensis | reverse complement strand
GAAATAGATGTATATTATTTAGGGTATGGAGTAAGTGCAGTCAGGTTTCCATTTTCAGGGATAGTAATAACACAAGCACGAGAGAGAATGTAAAACAAGGAACCTGGAACCAGAGCCTGAACCAAGAGCGAGTGAAGGAAAGGAAAGGAGGCGATTGCTAGGCTAGACGTTGAGAAAGGATGCTGAGTATATTTTGGTGGATGTTGATGGTGGTTTGGTTTGGTTTGGCGGTTGCTGTTGGCTGGATGAAAAGCATTTTAATGATACGACTGATGAATGAATCCAATCATGTGGAAATGTTTTACTGCTATTTTGGAATAGTTAATAGAACAAAGATGAAAGCCTGGTGGTTGATATTAACACTAAGCACTTGGAGACGTGGAGTTGGAGTTGAGACTTATAAGCTTTAGCTGATGCCAGTAAGGCTACGTAGGACTTATAGGTTCTTGTTTTTGCTCTTTGCCTTGGACCTTCTCTACACATTCGTAGCACAACATCCCTACTAATAAAGCCTAGGGTTCAAATGTTAATTGTACAGCTGGTACATCAAGATTGGTGGAAGAGTACTTGGTTTTAGGTTATTAAATTTTCAAGTAAGAATAATCACACTGTGTACGGTGTTAAAACTAAAGAATCCTAAACAGGAAAAAATGCATTTAAAACGCCAAAACCATACTCGTATTTAGTATAACTTTAGCAACAGTTTTTACAGTGTAGTGCTGGTCTTCGTCTTTGTGGAAAGCGTAAAGGATATGTATATACGTAATGATTATCAGTAAAATAATTATGAAGAATTAAGCCCAACCAACGTTCACAAAGGGTACTGATGGGTAGCTTTTCTGCCCATTAAATCAAATTGCCAATGCAGCGTACTACTACTATATGCATTAGCGAATAACTAATAGTTAGAGTTGCTATGAAAATGGTGGGATAGCGAGGGACCTGTTAATATTTCAGTCCGAATTCCTCAAGACCGACAGACCTGTGCATAGTATTTTTACTTCTTTAACTTTTTAACTTCTTTTTAGGTGGGCTTTTGTAACGTTCCCGTTTGTCGTCAATGCTTTCTACATTCAACAATTCAACAGTATTGGTGAGTATTTCCTATTTATTGTTTATTATTAAGATAGCAAGCAGAAACAACCATCGTGTTCGTGTAAAGTTGTGGAAGATATTTCCTTCTTTAAAGCATGAATTCGTTTTTAAATTTTCTGTTCTTTATATATATGTGTATTTTAAATGCAATTACTAATAATTAATTGTCCTTACTTTCGATTTTGTAAATGTTTAGTGATTCCACTTGCGTTTCTGTCTCCACCTCAGTACATAAGCGAGGCTCCAAGATATGTCAACTACGCAACCATAGCTTTGACAATTGCTCATGAGGCATTACATGCACTGGATGGATCTGGTAAAATCTTCGAACTCATTTTCGCGTTTTATTTTATCGATGAAGTGCCTTAGTTTTGATTACAATAATGTGCGTACTGTTGTGTTCAATTAAATTGCATATTTATTTAGTTGTAGGAGTATTTTACCCTTTACCACTCCTAATATGGTTAGCATTACTTGCACCGTCTTTGGATACCAGGGGTAGGTACACTGCATAAACAGTTTAAATGGTTTTTTTTTTAATTTTAAAATTCATTCTAAATGCATCTAAATTGCCAAAAAGCTAATATCTACTGTGAAGTACATATTACACGAATCTTAAACGCATCTGGGACAATGAGTTTCTCGAAAACGTTTTGTGAGAGATCAAGCCCTTAGTTGCATGCTATCGTGCCCTCTCGGACTTCTCGGATTCCGCATCCTAGTTGAGTTTTAAATCCTGTTTAGATGAGTTTTATGAATTTCAGAATCATTCATAGTTATATAAATTAGGGTCAACTTTTTGAGTGATTTATCAGTTTTTACGGTGTAGGTATTTATGTGTATATAGGTAATAGGTAGGTAATTTCTGTGCGAATATTTCAGTATCAATGTGAACCTGTGTTGGACAACCAAAACCACGTCAAAGAAATGAAAAATACTTGTTGTTGCATTGAAAGTACATGGTTGTTTTAGTCATTATTTTGTAGAGCATAAAACATTTGGCAGTTAGTTGTGATCTTGTAATTGATTGGTAAAGCAAGTAGTTAATTACTTTTCATTAGTTATTTCTGGAAAGAGCTCTTTAGGTTTCAAATGAAATTCAAAAGAACTCGTGAGTGGCAATAAACTCGTGGGAGCAGAATTGATGATTGATACAATTCAACTGTTAAATTTCTCTTTGAGCTTGTAGAGAAGATGTGAAGTGAAAGTTGAAATGCAATAGCAGTCGGATACGTTCTCTGTCCCCTTCTCTTGACGTACTTTTTTTCCATGCCTGTTTTCTGTTTTGAGATTCTAAAAGCACTATGTGTGAGTGGAATTATTCGGAGTAATCATTACCACTCACTCACCTATGTGTGTGCATATATCCTGGTAGCTTTTGAAGTTGCTGGAATGCGAATGTATGAGTGTTGTATGAAGGTGAACAGAGGCGGAAACATTTTCATGTTTGTGTGTTGTTTTCTTTGAACTTTTTTGAAGGAAGTGACTTTGACGCATTCGGGAAATTGCTGGATTGGGTAGAAGTCGACGATGACTCAAGAGGTTTCTTACGTGAGAAAAGTGTATGCGTGGCCAAACAGTATTCGGAAAATTTCCGTAAACTTATACCATTCTACCAAACACATGTTCCAATTCAGGTAAATGTTGTCAGTACATAGAAATCGGAAATTGCCTACCACAGTATTCATGTTTTTCTGTACAAAACACTCCAATTAAATGCTCCCACGCTGTATCAAATCGCTTTGTGGTTTATGGAAAGGGGTGTATGGAGATCGTAGAAATAAAATGATGTATTTGCAACACCATTCAAATCCATTAATGTGGTGGAGCAATTATTACAATTTTGTGTGACTGACGATAACAATAACCAAATTAGGTACTATAAATAAGCACAACTAAACTTTACGTATAGGTTTTTTCAAGGCAATGCGCATTTGATATTCGGTTTTGAAATTCCAGTACAAGACATTTCCAAATAACTATGCAGACTTATATAAATTATAATGGCACCTTAAAGCTTAGAATGGTTTCGTACATAATAATGGTGATTATTAGAACCATTCACTTATATTTGGTTTTTTACTTTCCGTTTTCCTCGGTGACAGGTGGACGGGAATTTGACACAGAATGAAAATATGGCGGACATTGCTGGACTTCAAGTGGCTTTTAATGCATACATTAGTTACCGGAATTCGTTAGAAGAGCTGAGTGAGACTGAGCTGAAACTACCTGGATTGAATTCGTCACTTGAACAAGTCTTTTTCCTTTCTGTTGCTCAGGTATGGTTATGAATATGAATAATAATGTTGCAGTTTTAATGGTCATGATCACGATTGTAGTAGGTACATAATTCTTTAAGACAGTTCTCTGTAAGTTCGACAATGATATTATAGGTTATTGATGAGCTCATTATTTCATTTTCCATCATCATTTGCGCAATTGGTATGTAACTAAATCATTTAGTTAATTGCTTAAATTGAAAGAAGCCAGTAAATATTACATTACCCGTATTTGCCAATTTGTATAACTTGATTTATCTTCAGTTCAGCTCATCTAATCATACGGTATTATCTGTTGATTTTTGGTTTTGCTATGCATTGTATTATGTGGTGGTGATACAATACGAAAGATGGAAATCCTGGTTTGTTATGAAGTCAATTATGGAGTTGACTGTTGTCCTTCACAGTCTATATAAGAAAGTTCTAGTTTGGCAGACAAAGTTTGAGTGATATTGGTGGCAAGCATGAAATCAGAAATGTTCTAGTGCTTATAATTAAAAGTGGACCTAGTGAACAAGGTGGAAGGTCTAAGTAAATAATGGTAAACCTGGTCTGATGAAGATAATTTGTAATTTGCATGGATAACTCTTGATACTCATTACGACACCTCATGGGATGGATTTTGATGGGATGGTCTTGTTGTGGATAAAACACAATCGGATTCTCAAAATCCGATTTACAATTCTCTCCCCAACCATATCATAATGACGAAACTTTTCGTGGGCTGCTGATGCTGCTGGGACCGTTACGGGGAATTTGATTGTGGATGTGGCTATGGCTGTGGCCGTGGCTGGGTTGTTGGTGTTGAATGCCGAATCTTGGAATTGTGGAACTGGGCTACGTAACATGATGTATGGCTGATTAACACGGACTTGTGAAATGAATCCATTTGTGGCAAATCACACGGTCCACACGTGAAGGCCTACTGCGCTAACATTTCTCCCATGGGATACATCATTCTACTTGAAATGGATGAACACACACCGCATCCTGAAAGGTACGAAGTCCACTTATGCACCTAAACATTCTACATAATTATTAATTGCACTGTCGTAGTAGATGCAATTATAGCTATCTCCATTCATTTACGACTTTCAACGAATACACAATTTTCTTCGGCGCTTAACTTCTTCACCGACTGATTGCTTTGAGGATGGTCTCTTAGGTATCAAAAGCTTAGGACACCAACCGTGTTAAACGGACGAATTTTAGGCGCTTTAAATGAATCTTGAAAATTAGTTTTAAAGGAAGCAATAATCCTTGAGGGTATTTTTAGCAGCATTACAATGAATGTAAAGATTTGCTCCAGTTTTGTTGATTAGGCGAAGCTGAAAATGGAGATATCACTCCTTGCAACTAGAAACTTGGTTCTGGGTTTTAATCTATTTTCGTCTGTCTCGGAATGAAATTCGTGCCATTGCCATCTTTCGCAATACATTAGTCATAATTATGTTGTGTTTCTGCTACTTTTGTCCGTTATCCAGGAGTTCGGACTGGTGGTGTGTCAACATTCCATCAATAAAACAATGCAACAATCTACAGGGGCACATTTCATATTTTGCTCTGTAATAATTTACCACACATCTTTTATAACTCATGTGTACATTCAGCAGGTTGTGTTGTGCGTAGGCGCTTACCTAGATTGAATGTTTCCTCAGAATATATAATTACCAATTTCACCAGTACGGGTTAATGACTCATCCTAACGTGTTTTCCCTAAAAACTTAATGAGTTTGTCGTGTGGGTAGCTTCCTTTGTCCACTTGACCCGCATGCAGTGAAAAGAAGGGAGAACAGAGCGAAGGGAGAAAGAATATGTAGATCAGAGAATTTTTAGAAGCTCGGGAATACAATACGAATTTAGGATCGTTACCTCTTGACCGACTATACAATTTTATATTAGCTTTCATGTTAGTTCAGATAACTACCGCAGAGGATTTGCAGACTGAGGCTTCTCTGCTTCACTTCTACGCTACCTCTCTACGTTTTAGTAGTTTTACGGATTGTATATGAGAAAATAAATCCAGCATATCACTAAGCTTATGGATTGTCATTCGTAACTTTAGTGTAATTTTGTGTAATTCTGTCGTTCTTCCAGAATCAATGGGATGCTGATGAATATTCCAGAATTTTCACGAGCCTTCCAGTGTCCTTTGGGAAGTCCTATGAATCCAAAACTCAAGTGCTCTTTATGGTGAAGATATTTTTGTCTTTAATTCACAAATTATTGCTTACGTCCTGTTTTTTGTATTCCATTTTAAACTTGGATTCTGCAATAATTACAAATGGCAAATCGAACCTTTTGCTATTTAGTACATATAATTAATTACCTACCAACCTACCTCATACCTGCATTTCACATTTTGGAAAAGTTTGCTAGTTAGCATTTGAAAATGAAACTCATCTCCGTTACTTATTTTACTTTTGATACTTTGAGGATGTGGATGGAATGGAAGGTTTCAAAGTTTTCCTTGGAACCTATTATTCCTTACTCGTTCTCGTACTGATACCTGGAGTATCCAGTGATATAATTATTGCATATCGTCGTTGAAGATGCAAAACTTAACATACCTTGTTTTCCTTAAATTCAAAGTTTAACAAGTTCGTATTTTATTAAGTGCAAGAGTTAACGTTCTATTATCATTTGTGCTGTAAAGGTTAACTTTTGCATTTAAGAAGATAAATTCTGTTATGCTTTGCATTCATGTAGATACGAGAATGTTCACTCGCGTTCATCATAGACGATGAGTACCTAGTATGTAGTAAGAATATACTGTTTTGTTGTATTATGTACCTATCTGTAGTAGTCTAGAGAAGAGTATACCGATGAGCATTATTATATATCTAAAGTTGTTCGTGTTGTATTGTAACTCTTCTGGTACCACTAATAATGTTCTGTTAATTAATACACCTCTCTGCACTCACTCACTACTCTCACCTTTTGGAATGGAATGGAACACTGGCAACTACATGTATGCTATGCTATGGCTAACAAAATAGCCAGCAAAATATATTTGATGGCACAGGTTGCTTCACAAATTCTTTCACCCTTCACTTTCACTAACAAGCTGATAATAGTCATTCAACTTACAGCAAAAGTTTGCTTTCCATTGTACACTGTACTCTCTACTGTGAGTGCTCTTGCTCAGCCGTCTCCTTTGTAAAAGACAGCAATAGCAATACAGATATACCTGCATAGGTACATAGCAATCATGAATCATATACATATGTAATTATACGTGTGTCTATAATAATTTCTACGCAGATAGAACTATTCTCGTGGCAGCAACTTTCGGAGCTTTAATACTGACTACTAAGACTACTGCTACTGACCGTACACATACAGTACACGACAGACAGATAATCTTCTTACAACTACATACAACGCGCATCGTCAGGCCGTCACCCAACGTCCAGATGCACAACAAACAGTCACAACATGACATTTTCGACATTTAGACAACTTTTAGAATTCTGTATAATGTTATGTGTGTGTTATGCACGGGTACATGGAGCACAGCAAGGAAGACATGTTCATCAATTTTATCTCGAAGCAGACATTTCCACTTTTCCGTATTAAATATATACACCTAGTAGTGGTAGTCACCATGTAGAATCACTTGCATTACATGTTTGGAGGTAAAGTCACAGTACAGTCACATTATAAAAATGCTAGGCTTGTAACTTAAAAGAACTGAGCACTTTTAGCAAATACAGGGAGAGGTACTTTGATCGTTTGAAAGTTTAATGTCACATGCCTAATCCTTGTGTTGCCTATTTAATGTTTTCAAGACTCGTTTGTTATACTTGCCTATGATAGTATATCCTCTGCTATTTGTTAAGATCGGGGAACTAAACCTAAATCACGCCAAGTTAATGAATAGAGTAAATATATTATAGTTGGTACAGTATATACAGATACTTTTATGCAATGTCTATATATGCAACTATATCCAGTGGTGATACTAGTCGTTGTGGTTGCGTTGAAGCGTGTTTGCGCAGTTAAGTTATTACTGAATGAATTATTTCGTACCTATCGTCAATATCAGTCAATAATATTTAACTATTCATTGTGTTGCTTAAGATTTGCTCAACTTCCACAAAATTATTAGGTACTGGTAATGAATGATAGATGTTAAATTCGTGTAATAATAATATTCGATTTTTATGGGTCATGAAAATGGAGGCGCACTTATACACATGCATAAACACAAATATACATAAGACAACATACACATAAAATAATTCTAATACAACTGTAGTACATAAAACATTTCCTTGATGATTATCGATATGCTCTATGAAAATTGGAAAAATTGGAGTTTGACATTTGAATAATAATATTAATTAATATTTATGAATGGTATGTAATATAGGTGCATTTTAAAAATTATACTTGTTGGAGATTGATATTCATATAAAAGATGAAAAATAAAGCAAAATGTTTTTTTAAAAAAACAAATTGAAATGTGCTTGATTCTTTATATCTGCATAATCATAATATGCACCATACCTATACTAAGTCCTGAAAGTTGGAAGACATTTAATGTCGGTACATACGTAATTGTAATGATAATAAATTTATTATTTAGATTTATTTTGCACTCTGGTTAATGAATGGAAAATGGTGCATTGTGTTGGTGGGAGGAAATGAAGTGAAATAAGGTAATGATGATAAAACAGCAAATTTTTACATTTTCGAGATTTTTTTTATTATAGCCAATTAGAGAGAATGACACCGAGCGACTGACTCACAAAAATTGACTTGACTACTACATATACAGTACAGTACAGATATACACTGCTTGTTACAATTATTATGATTACCATAAATTATGTAATTTGAAAATCTTAACCTCTCACATCTATAGAATAACTAGGTTAATTGTTAGTATTTTAATGTTGAATTAGTGTTGTAATTACGCTTAAACTGTCAACTGTTGCTATTCGTTTTTATTTTTTAACAGTAGCTACTTCTGTAGAAGCACACCAACATTGACATTTTTCATGTTATTTATGCATCACGTGGATACATTTTACTAGTTTATTAATTACTTATTTCATCATTAGTATTACCTGGAATTTTCGTTTAGTTATGTTAGTAGTGAACTACGTATGTTAGTTGAATATTGTAGAATCAGAATGTATGGCTATTCACTAATGCTATTTGACATTGATTTAATCCGATGTGAATTGATTTGAAGCTGCAACAACATCGAAAGCAAGCTAAATGTAATCACCTAATCTAATCTCAACCCACGGTCACGAGACAATCACGGAGACGAGACAACAGCAACAGTCACAATTATTTTACGCTACACGGCTGAATTTTTTTTCTATTTTGTTAATAAAGTTACAAAGTTAGTCGTCACGTCAGGTCAGGTCAATCTGTGCAGGTCATCGGTTGTTTTCGATGTATTATTTTTTGCTTTAACACAATGTCATGACCTGACTTCTATTATAGGTATCATACGTAATATGTAATTATTTATTATCGAGCTACGGCTCGAATGCACTATGACTACAGCACAGACCACAGACGACTAATAATTACCAGCACGCAGCTAAAAGCACTACATCCAACTACATGCATTTCAGTATTATCCTATAATTATTTTTTCTTAAATTGTAAAAGTCCAAGTTTAAAGTTAGGAGCCCGTATATTATGTATCTAATTATAATTAATTAATTAATTAGGTAGATAATATAATTCTGATTGGCAACAATACACAGGTAAGTAAGAATTGAGAGTTTTCAAATTCAAATATAGTAAATAGACTACGTTTGAATTTGTAAATAATTTTTGAGTCGTAGAAGATTAAGTAATAATTTATTGTAATTATAATTAATACATAATAAGATTGTTTGATTTCAAATATGTTCCGTTGTAGTTGAGAAAAAAGGATTTGATTTGAGATTTAATTCGTACTAATTACCTCGTCGCAAGAAGGTAATTAGTATTTAATTACATATTCGTTTTACATTTAATTTGATTTGAGTAAGTGAATGAGCTTGCAAGTTAGTTGCACCGATTGTTCATTTTATAATCTCTACGTAGTAGCCAAGTAGAGTTTTCAGTTGATTGGATTGTAAATTGTAATTGTAGGAAACTGGTTTTCGTTTTTTCTCAACATATACAGACAGATACATAGTGACAAAATCATCTTTATCGTAATACATATTTGTAGTTACAATTAATTAATTGATTAAAAGATAACCTAAATAGTCAACTCTGAACTCTTACGATACAACCTATACAGGTAGCAGACGTAAAAATCTAAAAAAAACTCCAACTTTAAAATGTTAATCAACATTCCGTGCCTTTTCTTTTCTTACCATTTCACTAACTTTTCTTGAAACTATTTCTGTCGTTTCGCTATTTAATTCATAATTGTACCACTCACCACACAAGTACAATACAATCTATTCACACGTCATCTTCATTTTTTGTTAGATCTAATTTGTATTTAGTTCGTTACATTTCTTAATTAATCATGCAAATATTCAGTATTAAAGTGCAGATAATTTGTGACACTGACATTACCGACCGTTAGCAATGGTAATAATTGCTTAGAAATGTAATTATAATTTGATAAATGTTAAAAAATTTGGCATTCGTTTCCTGAGCAAACATTGACAGTAGTCCTTTCCTTATTTCATGATTCATTTTATCTGCTGTCTGATCGTTTACCTTTTTTATACCATTCACAGTTGGTTTCAATCCCATTCCCATTCTTTCCCTTCATTTATCAGTTTCATGATTCTTTATCTGATTTCAATTAGGAAGTATACAGATAGATTTGATATTGATAGAGTGTACAGTATAGAAGGAGGACTACTCAAAAGTTTCATTACCATCTTAAATGATTACTTAAAATTTACTTTAATTTTACTTACTTTTTTTGTGCAATTTTGTGAAGATGACGGTGAGTCATACTGCATCACACCACACCATAGTGTCGGTGACATTCAATTTCTCGTTTACTTTATGTATTTTTGACTAACGTTTGAACGCTTCTCAGTAAACCATTTCTACACTTACTTTGACTTTAGTGAATAGTTCTTTCCGTTATTCCATCATTTTCTGACCAATAGCCTCATACATCATACTTGGTAGTTGAAAGCATTGAAAGTCAACAATAATTAGTGAAATCAAAAGTTTGAAAGGAGAAATGGAAAATCGCTCAAGAAAAATTGTTATCGTAAAATAAAAATATTGCTTGTACCATTGTCCATTTGCAAATAAGTGAGAAGTTGTCACGCTTCAGGATTTTCCAGTTTGTGTTTGTTTTAAAAAATCACATGTATATTAAAAACGTGTTAAAAATTGCAGACTTAAAATTATCGTCGTTATCGTTAATAAACGTTGCCTTAAAATACAGATATAATAATTATAATTACTTATCAAGTACCAAGTCAAATTAGAAAAATGCCTAACATTATAAAAATGCCAAGTTTGTTACATATATAGTAGCTACATGATGCAATTATATGGATAATTATTGTTAAGTCAAAGTCAGTAGGGTAGTGTAGTTTTCAAAATTGAAATAACCTCAGGAAAATCGTAAGTTGTAGTTTCGTATGGTTTCTACAAACATTCGTAATTCGTTAAATACTTTCAATTTGTTTCCTCTACTTGGTTTAATTAACATTTATTATTACGGTATTTTAATTTCGTTAAGAATACTAGCATTAAACATCAAGATTTTTCAAGAACTACTTTAGACATTGTTTTTTATGGTTTTTTTGACACCGACACTACAAGTACTAAGATTATGTTAAACCATTTAGTAGTAGTAAATTTAGAATTGATATTCACTAATTTTATCAAACAGCTTTACAATAGTTTACCTTGTATCATTATTATGTAATATGAAACACAAGACAAGACGAGACGAGACGAGACAACATCCAGAGGAGACAACATCGAACATCCAATTGATCAATTAATTATGTGATTTACAAATCAAGTCGCCTGATTACTAACTTATTTTTTTAATTACTCGAATGCGTTGTTGTTGTTTCATTTCTTTTCATATTAAATTATTTTTTACTATGTATATCTTGGTTGTATTATATAATTAATTATAAGAAATTTCCCAGTTCGTTTAAATTCGCATCCTGTTTGTCCTTTCAATTAAAGACATGTAGGATTGAATTATTTTCGTCGTATTTCAAATTTTTTACGTACCTAGTTGTGTACGCTGGATTTCAGATTCCTTCAAATTGCGATTAACGAATAAGGAATACAATACGAAATAAAATTAATTAAATTATCGCGACGTGCGTAAACAATTGCGTATTGAATTAAATGATAATATAATTATTTTGTTCTGTTTAAATTTTGCTTGCACGATGAATTTAGGTATTTGGGTAATTGTTTATAGGTATCGTATAGGTGTATTAGTTAGTATACATACCTAATCGTAAATGCATGTTACTCAGCATTTCCTTAATAATCATAATGTACATAATTATTATCCTACATTTAGTAACTACTGCTTGCCCGGCTCGCTCACTCATTTTGATTTACTCGCAAGATTATCATTACAAGTAGAGTTCTAGAATTAAATTGGTAATACAAATTACAAACTTATCTCAGTGTAATTATAGTCTACTATAATTTAAAACTTTCCTCGTAGTCTAGCGATTTCACATGGCTACAATTAGTTAATCTCTTTCTCTGTATGTACTTTCGAAATTTTCTCATCTCTATGGGTAACAGTTGGTAAGTTTTTTTTAACAGTGTACCTCCTCGTCAGTTCTAGTTATAATTAAGTATGTAGTTGGTGGTTCTACAATGTCAATAAATATGAAAAAGCAGCTACTTAATCGCTAGTTGTTACAATTTCATGCTTTTCCTCTCTGAATTTCTGATTTCACTACTCATTTCACTAGTACCGTATAATTACTAACTTCTTGCTTTCCGCATTTTTTTCGTCGTTGACTCATCTCCTCTTCTACTAGTATTTGCATTTTCATTGTTCAGTTTTTTATAGGAACGACACAGAAGCATCCAAGTAGTTACTTTGAATAATGTCTACTCTAGTAGTTTCTAGCCAATGTACATAAGTAATTATAAACGTACACCTATGCAACCGAGAGCCGGGAGTTTCCTCAATAGCAGTCCTACGTATTAATTATATTTTTGCAAACAAACTACAGACACCACACCATACTATAATAATAATTACTGTATGTCTAGAATACCTAACTACCGATGTACTGACTGTAATGTTTGTAAGTGTATACGCATTTCAAATACTAAATCTACAGAGAAATCTTTAATTTAGTCAAATATGACTGTTGGGAATTTCACATTCGAATGTGCTCCCACTCATTCCTATTCTCATGTTCCCGTGTGTATTTTCTAAATGTTACATTGCATTTCACCATCCTGGTACTTGTGTTGTATGATTCAGTTTGTTTCGAGAGGGATTCGGGCTTTGGTTGGGTTTACGCTTGACTTGGATTTGATATTTGTTTTTACGAATATTTCGCAAAAATACCGCTGGGATGTTCTCGATTTATCCAACGTCTTACATAATGACCTTTTATTTGATTTAATGTAGCTCAGATCTGAATCTACAATCAAACTTAAATCCAAATCCAAGCTTTGGGAAAACGAGAGAAAGTAACGCCGACCTGAATTTCGTTGTATTTTTATTTTTCTACGCTTTCTTTTCCTTTTACCATCGTCATGTTTTATGTGCTTGTCTAGTACCGTAGAGTGCTTGTACTTTGCATCTGATTTAGTTTACTCCTTGTTTGAACGTATTCATTAATTTTGTAGCATTTCCTTCTACGTTTGTTGAAAGTATATTCAACTCAATAATTTTACGGATACTCTAATTCTCCTCACATATGTGTACATATGCCCATCCTCGAAATAAAATTGCCGGCGTTACGAACAGAAGTTTGTTCGTTTTTGAATTGAGAAGCGTCATTTTTACACCAATGATTCATACAATGTACAATGATCAAGCTGGGAAATAGCAACAAGAATGAGACGCGTAGGAACGACGGGTTTTCATCGCTATCGTTACAATTACAATACAATATAATACGAATGGCAAGACAATCATTATGAGCTGACCAATGACTGCACTTTATGAGCTTCTGGAGCCAAAAATAACAACACCCTTCCATGTCAATGTTCCCCTTATTCTTTTGCTTCTATACAGCCACTGACAGTTTAAATTTCAAATAGAAATTCTTGTAGTAGCTAGACAATATTCTTTTTTATTGCATGAAATGCTCTTTCATTAACTCCATTTACTCTTGACTTGACTTTTCTTCCTTCTGTTTTCTTTACCAATTCTACACACTTTACAGGAACAAGATGACTGCAATAGCTCATAATAGTGGTCCTCATTGGCCCATTATTCAGCAGTTACACTTTACTTCTTATTTCATTGCTATACCACCAAAACCTTATAACGTTTTACGTTTCGTTTACCATGCGAAGCGAAAACATTCAACTTACCATATTATAACAGTGTATTTCTACTACGGATTCAAATGGATTGCAACCTTTAATACCAGATAAAAGCAAAAAGGCAATAAAAGCAGTGCAACATGTTCTGTTTTAAATTAAAAACTTCGAGTCGATAACAACTTGAGTAGCTAAAGCCAATTCTATGTATTTTTCCAGTCAGTCTGATTCCAATTACATAAGATTGGCATACTCAAAAATCATAAATATGTACACATCTACACACATCAGTTAACAAATAAAACAGACCAAGTAAACAATTATTTACAGGTTCCTTTTGAAGCAAACGTAAACAGTATTACATGCTAAAATTAATTTCAAACTCAATCAAAGTCTAAATCCAAATCAACACACGGCATTGTCCCCAAACACTCTAGCACATGCGTTTGGTAGGTATTTCTCAATAACAGAAAGCAATTTTAAACAATTATTTTATGCACGTAAGAAATCTAAAAATTAAACTTATTGTAAAATTTAACATAAATTAAAATCAAATAATAATTATAAACTACGAATTATTAGTCATTTGGCTTGAAGATATTAAATTAACCCTCATAGTAATTGACTGTATGTAATTA
>JAAXYX010003441.1:0-14447 GCA_036851915.1 Ptenothrix huangshanensis | reverse complement strand
GAGTAATCAAGTTAAATGTTTAAGCAGTCAGCTATTCAATCTGTCTGTCTTCAAATGGGAAATTGATTATCTGCTGATAACTACTGCTGATAAATCAATTGCTTTATTTTCTTGCTTAAGTAGAGATGTCAGATGACAAGTAGCATTGATTAAATGCATCACAATTGCATGCACGAGAGCCAAAGTAAATAAAGTCTATTTGAATTGAACACAAATTTGATTGTACTTGTTCATGACTTGATTACGTACGTACGTCTATCCATCTCCATGAGAAAGAGGATGGATAATAAATCGCAGAGAGAGAATTCACCAAAGCTGGTGAATTGGTGGGGGAGAAATGCAAATAGAGCTGGAATCAAGTAGGGACTTTACCTACTATTAAATCCACGTGCATCTTGAACACGACTCAACAAGTTGGAAAACTTATTCTAAACCCCTTGAGTGAGAGTTAGTCAACAATATACTTGACTTTGGACTTGTGATAATGATAATAAGACATATATACCTATAATGACTTCTTCGTATTCGTATTCTGAGTACAACTCATACGCGTCGCCGCATCTGCATGTGTAATTTCTTGAACTGCATAATTTGAATGATCAATGTAAATATATGCTCCGGCTCCACCACAGAAACACATTCATCACGTCTTGTTCTTACTCATTCTACTTATAAAGCATGGAATCCTTTCAAAAGTTTTTTTTCCGCGAATAAATAATAAGAATAATTGAAATTAAAATTGAAAGTTTGTCAGCATTTGCCTTGCATCCATTGTGTCTTCCTGACAAGATAATTCGTGTACTGAAAATGGAATTATTGTAATTGTAATCGGGAATGGGATGAGAAGATGAGACTTTGATTTGGTCACAATTCAATTATTGCTACACTCACATGTACATAAAGGATAAAATGATGTAATTAAATTAATTTTCTATTAATCATAATTATACTGGATGGGAAAGGTCGTTCCTTATGGATTTTGGGTGTAGTAACTATTCACACGGTTATGTTTATTTATGACCATGATATTACGACTTGAGCCGCAGGTATCTCCGTAGATGATAGTCCATAACTATGTAGGTACTAATACTCTTCGCGTCAACATAAATGTTTTAGGGAGGGGGAAAAACTTAATTGTTTTTGCCTGACTTGGCTTGGGTGACAGGACAGACGCTGTAGCTGTAGAACAATGTTTGTTCCTGGGAACGAGAACCACGAAAGACGAAACTAGTCAGGAATTGAATCCAAATTAGTCAAACGTGTTAAAAAATCTTTGGTAAAATTGTTGTTTAAAATTAATGGATGAGTAAGTGATCGACCGAATGACTGCTTCAGTTTTTTCATCTTTCTTATTACTCGTCCCTACAATTGCAGTGACGGAGGCGAAAATATGTATAGGAATTCCATCTTCACGCATGCATTCAGTTGGTGAGAACTGAACATATGGGAGTGTCTTTTATTTTTAACTTTAAGAATCCCAGAAAATTTTAAAGAGATGACGACTGAGAGAAGAAAGGAAGACGTAACGTGGGGCATGATGTAATGCAATGGTAGTGCCGTTTGCCTCAACAACTTACAAGCTTCATACATATCTCTCCTACAAGCTTTCAAGTTTTTAGTCTTTCAGTCCATCCTCATCTTTTAGCTCTCAGATCTCAATCTTCATATCATTCTGGTTCTCCAAACGATGGAATGGCGTCTAAGGTTTCTTTAGCTCCTTTAATTTAATTCCGTGTACGTTTCCACCGATTTGTTTGACAGGGTGTTAGAACGAATGCATGCGTTCCATTGGCATTCGAAATTTTATACCTCTACCTAACCGTTCAGTTTGCCCATCACCATCCGCATCCGCTGTTTTGAGTCAATCCAATGTATATCTAGCTGTAGCAGATGCCTTCATAACGAAGCATGTAATTCTATATCAGCTATAACTATGCCTACAAATATCTTACGTATCCTACTTTCCGTCTTTTTATATCGATATCCCATATCTGCCAATCTTTAGTCGCGGGACATCATTCTTTGGTTCAGGTCAAACCGTTTTATTTACTGAAACGTCGTGTCAGAAACATGGAAAATAAAAATAAGCAGATGTATCACATGGCGTTGATTTCTATTTTCTTCAAAAATGTTATTTTTTACGCGTGGGTACATAGATATAGGTAGGGAAGTAGGTAGGTAAGTTGATGTATATAGCTACTGGTAGTCTACAATGGAATAGCTAGGAATGGACCTTTTTATCTTAGCCAGTTTTAAATCCAACTTTGACTCAGATAAATACAAAGTAATTATTTTTACGTCAGTATGTATACAGAACTCGTGTGAGTGTGTACACTCATCGTCAGTATCCATCAGATGGATAAACATAATTAAAAAAATACCCACGCTCATATGCATGCTTTGAAGTGGATTTAGATTTTCCATCTCAATTGGTATAGCTATGTATAATTATAATGTAAAAAAGTATAAGGCACGAATAAAACGTCAAAAGCCATGGGCAGAGTGAATATTGTTAGTAGGAAGGAATTTCGAAGTAGGTATACATGGGTATTTATAATGAATTGGAGCGGCACACTACTCTGTCACAATGAAATTTGGAAGCACGCATAATTCCCAGCCTATGGTCTGTGTGTTCATGTGTAATTACAATAACAATAACAAGATTGCTCACATGTGTAACGAAGAGACATCGACGGATATGTACGCAGGTAGGTACATATATAATAATAGATTATCATAGTTAGCTGGGCTCTTTCAATTTCGCTCCACATTCAGTAGGTACGTGCGGCAATTAGAAAATAACCATTCCACTGCAATTTTTATAACCTTGCAATTTGACTATTTGCGTTAGTAGTTACAAATACAAACGGTAGTGCTTAACATTAAACAGATAGCCGTAGTCCCATCACATCCCATATCACTCACATTCAGTCATTCAAACGGTGATAATACTGTATAGACGAAAGATAAGCACAAACTATAAGTATAGAGTCCACTATACACAATATCCAATCCACGACTGTAAGATTAAGTAAGGAGATTGGGATTTGGCAAGAGGTGAAAAAACACAACTTTATTAAAGCAATAATTTTTGGCACGGAACATTGGTGGGATTGGGTTTGGGTCTTGGGTAGCACCAAAGGCACAGAAGAGAACAAGAAAAGATAGAAGAGAAGAGAACAGAACACCGAGTGCATTGTGTGTACTTGAAAACGAAAGTCGTTAAGCTTTTTAACTATTAGTTGTGATGGTGGTAGTATAACTAACCTACGTACTCGTGTGCATTATTTAACTTTTCATTCCAAGCCATAGTATAGTATAGGTATCTGTATTCCGCATCCTAATTCTTCCCTTCCCTTTCTTTGCTATTTCTCTTCACATCTTCACACGTAGCTTTGAGCAAATACTTGAAAAATGTGAGGTCTCCTTCTTTTGACTTTACTCACAGTGCAGTGGGATAGAGGTCTGTCTTTGATTCTTCAAGAAGTGTAAAAGAAAACGATTGACCTGAAGTCATGCGGAATCAGAAGTCGAATGCTCGAATTAAAAATATACACTATAGGAAAGTTGTAATTTATTAGGCATTCCAACCAATACAATTGCATTGTGTTTTGCTAGCACAGTCAGGGAAAGGTTAGAGGTTTTTCAATGTAAAATAAATGACACGAGATGTGAGAGAGAGTGAGTGTGTGTGAGTGATTTCAAATTGTAATTCGAATCCCCCCAATCCGCTGCAAACTACAATACCTCCTCATATTAGCTAAATAATTTGAACGCGGTCGACTCAGTATGTGACGGTGAGCGAAGCTGGCTGGAACGTACAAGGAACAACGTGTGTCGGTAACTGACTAGTGAGCTGAACCCATCAAGTTAAGTACAACTACAACTACAAATACAAATACAAATACAAATACAAATACAACTACAACTACAACTACACCCACAATTGCAAACACAACTATCACGACGACTACACCTACAACTACAAATTAGACTCGCAGCGCTAGGACCGTCAGCTAAGAAAACGCAAACCTAATTATCAACTATGTATACACGCTAGAGGATTTTGAAGTTTTGTTTTGAGTGATTCTTGTCGTCATCTTTAGTTCACGGTTGCATGTGGACACTGAAGGATGTACCACGAACACGAGCAACATCACTTGAACACCACGAAACGTACTTAGCTGACGAACGCCATCCTATTTGCATTCTCAATTGTGGCTTTTCTGCATAGAATAAACAGTGCTAATTAGGAATCAACAGTAAGTTGAGTTTTGCACCGGTCCTAAGACAAGAAGTTGGTAGCAGTTTTTTTTTCCTTTTGTGAACTCTACCGTATTTGAATCTATCTGCTGAGCTATCCTGTCTCCATTCCTCACGTCGTAATCTGTCATTGTCCATGTACATGTACGCGAACATAATTTGAATTGCAATTCAACGCTCTACACAAATACAAATTACCTCACAGGTTATTCAGACAATTTCATTGTCAATAATAAAATTCATTCAGCAGTCTGCCTACACGACTAAAATTACTCGAGGTATATTTACAGATACCTTCTGGAATAAGTTCCATAAAAATAACAAAGGACAAACAATGTGTGAAATGCTTCATCTGCTGTACCTTCCACTTGCTATGTACTTGTAGTCCGTTTATGTTGGGTCTTTTGTTGCGTGAGCAGATATAGTAATAAGGTGCACACATGCAGAAATTTGTGGTGTGACTAATGAAAGAAGACTCGAAGACAAATTGAGTTTAAGCAAAGACAGCTCAACGAATCGTTGAATTCCTTCTTGTATGCATAATTATATCTACCTTTTGAACGAAAAACATGAGAATGCAGGGTCAATCTAGCGTACTAGTTTTCTCACTTTTTACTTTATCTACACTTCTGTTTTTAACGAGCTTAGTGGCCTTTACGTACGCCAAAGAACTGACTTTAACCATTTTACACACTAACGATGTTCACTCCAGATTCCTCCAGGCCAACAAGTACAGTGGCAAGTGCTCAGAAGAAGAAGCTAAGAACAATCAATGTTACGGTGGATTCCCACGATTACATTACAAGGTAATGCCAAATGGAATTATAGTCATTTTACCCATTTTAAAATATGGAGCAATTTTTGGTGGATGTTGATGGCATGAATTATCTTGTCATTATCTACAAATTGTAGAGAGGATGTACCAAAGGTATGTATGTAATGATAAAAAAATGTTGACTTGTTGGTACTATAGAATTAATGGAAACAGCGTGTAAACAAAAGCGTAATAATATGTATAGAGTAGCAAATTAGAGTGGGTTCTTTGATAAGTAGTGCTGAAATACTTCAAAGATAAGTTATATCCCACGGCCAACGACTTCCACAAGTGAGGTCCAAATTGATAAGTTCCTTTTAGGTTTTTTTCAGTATTTTGAAACGAGTCTAAGGAATCAGGTAATATGACACATGACAGTGGAATAAAACCTGTAAGATAAACTGTACACATTTTTTGGAAGGGTGCCGAAGGTATCTCTAAAAGGGATAGCTCTCTCAGACATGAATAAAATCGTGTATATATACACCAACTAATAAAACATAGTAAGTATTTCATGCCTTGATTTGACGCCAATTTGAGTCTGATTTCACCGCCAGGCACTGACTGGTGACTGGTGACATTAGCGCCTAAGCGAAGGCACAGACTGACAAATAGTTTTATTTATTTTTCTCATAACTTTACAATGAAAGCAATCGCAACTCAGTTAACCAATGGAAACCCTTGATTCACGTCAAGAATTTTGAATACCGTTCATCAACGTTTTCGTTGGTCTTGAACATCTTTCTTTAAGCCGTGGACTATTGGACCCGTATAGTTTGAATGTGTCTCATTAGCATTACCCCAGGAAAAAACAACTTAGCCAGTATTTGCTTAAGGGGTGAAGTGTACATACCGTCTGTGTTCACAATCTCTACTTATCGTTAGTATCAGTATCAGCTACAGCTCGTGTGTTATTTAGCGGAAGTTTGCAATGCTAGAAATCATCGGGTCTCAAGGTGGAAGTCTTAATTTTTAATCAATTTTAAAGAAAGTCAATGCCATAATGTTAAAATTTCATAAATGCATAATTTTAATTTTCTAATATTTTCTGAAAATATGATGGTATGATGTAATAAGGAATATAAATTATGACTAGAATTCAATTGGAGCAAAACATTTTAATTGTGTACACTTCATAAATCAATTCTACGATTGGTGATTTTGACTTCTAACATTTAAAATTAAAAAAAACATTTTAGATGTATTTCCCCGATTACGCTAAATTCAATTGAGATTCACTTGTCTCAAGAAGGAGTCTCACTAACGTAAACAATAGATTTTGAAAAGGGAGTGTGGGATGTGTGAGACGTGGGAAGTTGTTTATGCATTTGAAATTGGATTTCTACTGATTTTTGTGGTTATTACAGCAATTTGAGATTTGAGTAATGCTTTTTTTGAACCTGTTATTAATTTTGGCATGATGTGATTTGTTTGAAAATCAAGGTGGAAGAGATCCGGAGTCAAGTTCCCAATGTCGTCTATCTGTCTGGAGGAGACTACTACCAGGGGACTGTTTGGTACACCATTTTTAAATGGGGTATCGTTTCAAGATTCGTAAATATCCTCAACCATACTGCAATGGTAAGTTACTCCTTTATCGCTTTTCTGCATGTATTTCTTTTATTCATGAAAATCCATACCGCAAGGAAACAGAAAGCTCTTACTTCGTACAGAATTGCATTCGTCGCTTCTGGTTCAACTTCATTCAAACCACTTTATTACTCACGCCGATATTTTTGGACGGCCTATGTATTAGGTACCCGGGTGTGTAGTATCTTCCTACGACCTACGATATTTAACCGCAAAGCATAACATGAGGTTAAGATTTTTGTGAAAATAAACATTTGATCCAGACGCCTAGCAGTGAATATTTATGTGCATTTGTTTTCGTTATTGAAGGCGCGAAATTATGCCTTTCCTTGGAAATCGCATAATGTTAAAAAAGGTGTTAAGTTTGACAACTTTTTCAGTATTATATAATTTATGCCTGCGCACTCAACGACGTTTACAAGTACAACATGATCAGTTTAAATCAATGCATCGAACTGATTTATGTGTATTATCTACTTTTTTGAACACATTTTTAGGGTTAGCAGACATCTCGAATTGGACGGATGGCCCAAATTCGTTGATGTGTCTTGATGAATTCGGCATCCCTGATCAGTTATGGATATATTCGCTATGAGTACACTAGGGATATTTATTAACAAATCTCTGAGCATACATGGAAAGTTTCAGGGCTAAGTTGCAACCTGTAATAATTCATCGCCAATAAAAAAAGAACCTATCGTAATATTTGGGAAAAAATTCCTCCCTGCGGCAAAACCATTAAGAAATGCGAATATGATTGATCAAGTTAATAGTTAACTGACTATAAACTGCATTTTTAATAATCGCTGATCTAGTCATCTTCGCACGAACACAATATCATACTTATGAATGTGATTAACTTGGTAATTTTCTTGTCAAATATCCTGCTTTTGAGGTTGTCATTCCTGGCTGGCCTGCACTTTTTCCTATACATTATCCTGCTAAACAATGCTACTGCATAATACATAATTACTACTCTTTACATGAGTATTCTGTGTACCACAGAGGAAACGAAATGCATCTGGTCGATAATGTAGTCAGTGTTACTAGTCACTAGGTACATAATATGTCGTTTGAACAGCGTTTACATTAGCACGATTATGCATCAATTTGTTTTGTCTAAAATGTTTCTTATATTACTTAATGCAAAAGGGACGAATACAATTCTTATCATAAATATGTAAATGTGCAGTCAACTCTGTACATTTTTCCATATTCTGTTTTTGTAGCAAGTCCCCAAAATGATGATATGCAATTCGTCGTTATCAGACTTATCGTTTTTAAAGCAACGATACGGAATAGATAACAATTATTAAGTAACGATGCCTGCATTTTCTTGTCTACCACTGAGCTAGAAGTTGACTGAGCTAGCTGTGCCTTACGCACTGTCACTAAAAGTTTCAGTTTGCTTTATTGAAACATCAGATTATTCAGCCGATAATTGGGTTGCTTTCCGAAGATAGTATTGGACCCTAGGACCCGCGTGTGTTGACATGCATTTATTATTTGTGTTATCAAACCAAGCTGTCGTTTGCTTGCTTTGAGTCATCAAGCAGATAAATTATATGGCCGATGACATGTCATTTTAAAGTCAAGAATTGACATCTCAGTCTGAGTTTCCCCCTTACTACGGAAACGAAACGTGCTTTCTGGATACGTATCAGTAGCTAGGAAGATTCTTTGAAGACTGAAGGCAGATGATAGGGTTTGCATGCAGTCAGAAATAATTGGGTGTAAATGTCAAGATACTAGATCCGCTAGTTAAGGTCTGTCGCGTGTATGTCAAGTGGTATGCATACTTGTACAACTTGTAGTCAAAGAAGCCGCTTCAATTTAGCCAACATAGTACATATTGAATGAATAACACTGCGGGCGAAACGAGCATATTAATTCAGCTTGAGAAAACCATCTCTCGTTGAAAGATCGTGGAAGACATCTATTTGTAACAAAACACGAAACCATTGAAAATCATTAGGAGCTGGAACTGGTCACTTGTAGACGAACAAGACAGACAATTAGATCTATTGAAACAGCGTAATAATGACAACTAATATTCAACAATATGTACATGGATTCCAAATGTAAACTGATGTGGTGAGTCACGATCATTATTCACTTTATGGAGCTCTTTGATTCAAAATTAGAATTGTACACTGCAAGAACTAAACGCATCTAAAGTGCAAAAAAGCAAATCCTTTATACTAATAAATGAGTATGTAATTATTTGTTAAGTCCATCTAAAAAGCACCCAAACAGTATCTTGGACATTGAGACCATTAGGTGGACTTCAGATGCATCGTAACTGCGCTCATAATTATTTATATAAAAAAGAAATGGTTATAATTTATATGCATCAGTTTTTACCGTGTACTTATTTTACGACTGATGTTTAACTAGCGCAAATTGGGTAATTATAAAGTTTGCACATTAGAAGGCATAGGACATGCAATTATGGTTTCCTTGAACGTGTGTAGTAATTATGTATAGGTATGTACGAAGTACAAAAATATCTTTACTTCATTAGCTAGGAATTATAGCTACAGTTGGTAGTTACTGAAACCAAAAGTAGAATTATTATTATTACTATGTAAATAATTACAAGTAAAACTTCATTTTTCGGCTTCTATTTTGTACACTCTAAAAACTACATCATATTTTTAGAGAAATACGCATATTCAGAAGCCAAAAGCGCTAATCCTTTTTTGTATATGTAATAATGAATGTGTCTAAAATCCATCTACAACGTATCTAAACTTTTTCAAAAATGTGTCTTGGACTGTGAGATGCGTTTTAGATGCTGTGTAGGTGGACTTCAGATGCGTTTGTTTGTCTCGGTTTTGCAGGTACCCTGAATACGATATTTGCAGCAGAGAGCATCAAATGCAAGACACGTCGTAATAGTTAACGTTAACGATAACATTGTTTTTACTTTAGCATAAAAGTGCACGACATGGGTTATGTATTTAATGACAAATGAATATGACATGGGTTTTTTGCTCCATTAAGATTAAGGATGATGTGCTTTATTATTAGCGTGTGGATTGGGACTTAATACTATGCAAGAAAATTGTTATTGGCTCAAAAGTGAGCAGATGGTTGCAGTCCCGAGTGCACGAAACTAAAGCGAAAGGACTACAAATTGCAAAAAGGTTCTAGACTAAAGCTTTTGGACAAATGGATGCATCGTGGCCTATATGTATAATTGTAGTAGGGTTGTGACCAATTTCATAACTGCCCCTGTATTTAAGCAATCATGACTTGTAAAACGGAGAAGAATATTATGTTGTTTGAATTTTACCAAATCATCCCAAATCAATAGCTACATACACTCGGCGTGGTTAACGCCTCGACGCCTTAAAGAGTTTAGCATTCGAAATTGTTTTTTTCCTTCATGTGTTGTTATTGTTGTAAGTTGAAGAGAATAAAAGTATGAATGATTCGACTCGAGTGATGAATAGCGCTTGGGAAGCGTTGACATGATGAATGAACTAAAAGATACTTGTTATATTTGCTATGCTATGTGTATTCATCACGCAAGTACATCATGTGCTTGCTTTACTTTGGCTTTGGTCCTTCCGCTATAACAACATGGTGCCATAAATACTGGGTTTGCACACATTCGATTCGAGGCCTTTGTCAAGTCAACGATGTACCCACATGAAAATTTAATTGTGGATCCAAATGCCTGTCACTGTAAACTAATGCTTAATTTGAACTGTACCACTGTATTTCGCTATTTGCGGTACTTACAGGCGTTCGGGAACCATGAGTTTGATGATAACATTGAGGGTATTGTTCCATTCTTGGACAGAGCTACATTCCCAGTCGTATCGGCAAATATTGATGATAGTCAAGAGCCGCGGATGCAAGGGAAATTTAAAAAGTCGGTCGTTGTGAATTACGAAGGAGTTCCTGTGGGAATTATAGGTTACACCACCACGGAGACCAAAGTGAGCTAAATGTTGTCATAATTAGAGTCTTGCATGCACAAGTATCAAAGTTATTCATTTTCATTTGTATAAGTAGATGTTCTTACGCTAGTGCTATTGCATTACATTACTACTTCTAAGGTGTATCCAATTACCTACATTTTGGATGTAAAAAGTTGTTTTTGAAACCAAGGCTATTTCTGCTCCTGGTGATTTGATATTTAATGACGAAATCACTTCCATCTCAGAAGAAGCACAACGTCTGCACGACAGTGGAGTCAAGATCCTGATTGCGGTTGGTCATGCTGGCTTTGACGTGGACATGAAAATTGCTGAAAAGGTTCCTTTAATAGACGTGGTGGTGGGTGGACACACCAATACGTTTCTTTATCACGGTACTCCTCCAGACATCGAACAACCACTTGGAGATTATCCATACATTATAACTCAACCAAGCGGGAGGAAGGTTCCATGTGTTCAGGTATTTTTCAATGTGCCCGTCATCAGTCCTCAGTTTATGCTTAAGCGACCACCACTTGGATAACGAGTATGCATAAGATAATAATGTTATTCTGGACTTCCGTGAGGAAGACATTTCTACTAGTACGTAGGCTCTACAAATGCATGCAATTAGTCATAATGTGCTTTTGAACGCACGCGACGTTCTATTGTAATTCTTACTGTATATGTATGTATGTGTAGGCATATGCGTTTGGGAAATATCTGGGTTATCTGAACGCGACCTTTGATGAGGAAGGAGAACTTACTAGTTGGACTGGAAATCCCATTTTGATGGATGCTAGTATTCCTCAAGGTAAATCATTATAGCAATCAACTGGATATCTGTAGTACAAAATGCAATCTTGGTGTGGGACTATTTAGCATATCGTTTTTCAAGGGACTGACCACTCTGAACTATCGCAATCGCATTAATCGCAATTCAAATGATTATTAGAAGGTTCCTACTTGCTTGAATCTTACCGCCGGTAATATGCAATTTATTTTTATTTATCGCTTAGTGAACACTTGAGGAGGGGGAGGGAATTATCTTTTTGAATTATTTTGTTTGAGTTGATTGAGCAACTGCAATATAGCGATTCGGAAAGAAAAGTGCAGCTGCAGGAATATGCATTAGTTTTTAGTTTACATTTGCAAAATTCAACAGTAGCCGGGCTCGCATGCTCAAGGACAATAAAAAATAGAATTTAGTAATATAAGAGCGCAATAAGGATAAATTGTAGTGCTGACGAATCCTCCAATTTCATGACTTCTGATACTTTCCATTTATGCAGACCCCGAGATGCTGGAAACGTTGACAGAAATATCGAAAAATTTGACGGAAGCCATGAAGAGAGAGGTTGGGAAAACTCATGTTTTCCTCAATGGATCGTCCATGGAATGTAGACTGCGAGAGTGCAATCTTGCCAACGTCGTAACGGATGCAATGGTTTATGCTGTAAGCTTTTTGTTTGATTTGATGATGCTACTACATACTACGAATTCACTTTGCCAGTCGTGTCATTTGACTCATGAAAGGCTACACATTGCATTGTAAGTATAATTTTCCTCCTCAGAACCTTAAATATCCCGACGATCTTTACTGGTCGGAAGTGACCATGGCCATAATGAACGGTGGAGGAGTTCGTTCTTCCATCGATGAAAAGGCTACCCATGGATCCATCAGTGTTGAAGACATCATGACGGTTCTGCCATTTAGCAACACTATCGATTTGATTGAGATAAAAGGAAAGCATCTAAAGGAAGCGTTTGAATTCTCGGTTGATGGCTACGATCCAGTTGGCTATCACACAGCCGGCAAATTTTTGCAAGTCTCGGGTAAAATAATTTATGATGCTATTTGTATTTCAGCTAAAACCTTATGCACATACTGGTCTCTTTATTATTTATTAGCCGACTCATGGATGATTAGGAATGTCTCCATGTATTCTCTACCGGAAGACATTACTTTCGTCACTATACACATAAAAAACATGAATACAGCAGTTTCTTTAAACAGGAATTGGGTCATGTGTAGACCACAGGAAAACTAATACTAATACTTGGCGCTTTTGTAAATTTGAAAATGAATTGAAAAACGTTGTAGGAATCCGCGTTCTTTACGATTTGAGTCAACCTGCATATTCCAGAGTGAGAAAGCTAGAAGTCCTGTGCAGTCGGTGCCGTGTCCCAACTTATGTTCCTATTGACCTCGATGAAATCTACAAACTTGCTGTCCCTGCTTACATCGCGAAAGGAGGGGATGGATTCGAAGTGTTAAAGAGGAATCTCGTCAAGCATCATGAAAACGGTGAGACAGAAAACACATAATTGTAAATCTAAAAAAGCTGGGATTATGTAGTAACTCTAGGACAGCAATGAAATGAGGAATTCACATATACCCATGTTGGCAGGCACTTCAAAGACATTATGTAATTGATGTAGTAATTATACACAATAGTATTTTAAGTAGAAGGACAATCATTTTTGAATTGGCAAATGTGCAATGAGAGTCGGAATCTTTGATGCAGGAATCTTGGACTCGGAGATGATGCAAGTGTATATTGAGGCTAGAAGTCCGATAATCCAAGGATTGGAAGGACGAATTCAATTTTATGAGGCTTTCCCTAATGGCAGTCAACGAATGATGAGCTTCACCGCTGGTTTTTATCTTCTGGCAGTCTGCATCTTTGTATGCATCTTCTAGATATCGGTCTTGATCTAGAGGTGCATAGCGTTCTATGGAGTGCAAATAAAACGACAAGATTTAATTACACCGCCTTGCTGGGGTCCGTGCCAATTCATTATATGCAGTGCAGTTTGTTTAATAATTTGAGAAAGAGATCAAATGGTAAAAGTTCTTTCTTGTTTCCTTCACAATACAAAATACAACACAACACAACACAATACAATACAACGCAGATACGTGTATGCAACTGAATATACCTACCAAACTACTTACACATAACTAATGTTAATCGTTCTCATGAAACTCAATCTGTTTTGTGTAAAAGCATCATCTTCTGGCAAATTACTTATTCCTTATGAACTTAACTCCTCGTATGCTTGTTCTTATTGCTTGTGCTACAGATCACTTTTTTTGATTATTTTAAAATTATAGCGTACGGATAATTATGGTGTGCAGTGTGTTACAATAAGTATTACAATTAATTGTAGCTATTGACTTGATGAGCCATGAAATTCTGTGTTATACCTCTAAGAAATATACATATGCGTGGGGACCGAAAGACGGGGAATTATGCAAGTGAGCCCTTTGTACTAAAATAGGTTAATTAAAATATAGGAAATGACAGCCACATAAAGTACTTTGTGATTTTCTGAATGCAAGTAATTATATAATGTAATTATATATAGTATTTTAGTTATGTACCTCAATGTATAACGTGTGCCTACATACCACCTTAATAATAATTAAATGACGGTGTATAATATGTATCGAATTTCAATAAATAGTCGAGACGTTAATGAATTACACATTAATTAATTATAATCAATTCATTTTTAGTTCGGCTAGTTCAGAAACATCACTTAGGTATTTAATTGCGTGCGAAATTATGGAAAATTATTTTAACCGAGTATTGTGAAAGCGTTCAGTCTGTGCCGTTTTAGTTGTCGAGATTTTTTACTTTAGGCCCAACAAAGAATGAATATCTTCGGTTTAAACACAGTTTACTAGGCGATAATAATGATAGCATCAATAGCAAGAATATTAAACACGTTGGAAGTTTAATAAGAGCATCTATTTCTAAAAATAAGCAAAAATGTTTCGGTGATTATTTCATGCTGCATTGCTCTTAAAAGGGTAAAACAAAGTTATAGATTACCAAAAATGT
>JAAXYX010003440.1:0-14452 GCA_036851915.1 Ptenothrix huangshanensis | reverse complement strand
CAAATGATGTTGACCACTATAGCCTGAAAACCCTTATATCGAGGCCCACTATAGCGAGGTTTCACTGTATACTCTACAACCTATTCTCATCGTCAGATTGATTTTCACGAACAACCAATTAGTGTGTTCAATGTTCACAATTAGTGGAAGGGAGGGATGAATACATAATAGAATAAAACAACTTTGACGATATCTATAACAGCATATTATGCTACCAGACCCGGCTTCTTCCATATTCAGTTCTCAATACCATCACCATCACCCAACCCATATACACAAACACAATTTGGGTTGAACACTTACTGAATTCTTCAATTGAGGATGAAACTTGCAATCAGTGACTTTTTTATTATTATGATTCCTTGGCTACACGGCTATTAGTTACAATTCCAATTATTATTATTCTATGAATATATTTGTAAACGTGGCAAATCGATTCCTGCTCAACTCGGCCTTTGATCTGATAAATCGTTAAAAAATACAGAATTGCAGCATTTGCGAAGCCAGTCAACCGGTAGCTCTAGCTCTACGCTTGGGGTGGAAACTCTTTCGATTATAATCACGATCACAATATTATCGAATATACCTAACTGCAAAAATACGCGCCAAAAAAACTCTCAGCTCACAAACCCGCAATTCCTAGTTCCTAATCTTTGAGTCTGGAAGGTAAAGAATCACAATACGAATTCAGAGTTATTATAATTCAACGCTGACTTAGTTTTACACATAATAATCATAATCATGACCTAGATTTGCATGCACATACTGCATCGGGTGTCAGTTATATTAGGCATCGATAACAACTTCAGGCTTCACAAATTAGTGTAATTACCTGAAGTCAAAATTCATAAAAATTCAGTACCTGATTAGAATTTAAATTCTCATGTATAAGTACGGAACATGAATTACGAAATAGGTGTCTTTGTTGTTAAAATTATGTAGACGTAAAAGTATTCGAATTACATATAATATTACAGCACATGAATGCAATCTACAGTTTCGTTTACAGAGTTAGTTTTGGTACCTAAATATCCAAGACTTGCAATGCAGTCAAAGGTGTACACGCAGAGGCTCTCTCAGTGCTTATTATACAGTTTGTATTATTTGCAAGCAAGGTGTTGTTGATGCACATAATATGCTAATATTAATTTATTCTAGTCAGGTAATTTTTAGGGGTGCTGGTATAAAAATGCTATGATTTAACCTCGATAATAGGTATCCATGATGAAAGTAACCGATGCAGATTCCCCGTGCAGTTTAGCACTGTTGATGCACATACATACGTACCTATAACTTGATCTAGTAGCTAGTAGCTAGGCAAATACCTACATACACAGTGTAGAAATTATTAATAATATATTGTGGACACTACGAGCTAACATTGAATGTGATTCCTGGGTAGAAAATACTAAACTTATTCATCTACCCCACTAAGAACAAGAACAAGAACAAGATAATTTATATTGACTATGATTTGAAGATCCTACATACGAAAATCTTCCCCTGCATCGCATGCCATTACCTGCTCTCCTTGCAAGGCTGTCGCTATGATATGATACGAACGACTATACTTTTGCTTCCAAGCCACTTTCTTCAACCCTGCAACCATTATTTTATTCCGTACATGTGTAAACATTCAAACACATGGGACGATATATGTATACATATTTGAATGTTGTTCCTATTTGAAGATGCAATCAAGAAGATTCAATGGCTCTTACTCTACTTTTAATGACATTGTTATTGTTAAAAATAGAGAATGAGATATGCATATGAGTGTAAAGAATGCATATATTTATCTATATACAGAGCTAGAGCGAGAGAGAGAAAGAGAGAGACATCACTGGACAGAGGCGGCCTATCGTCACCTCGTCTGACATAATTGGTAATTTTATCTTATTTAACGATGCATATAACTGATCAGTCCATTTGGCCGCTGTGCTTGCTCTTGCTTGATCCAAACCCAATCCAATCTATATGCATACTCACTATCACCGAGCACCAAGCTAAAATTGAACACGAGTGTTTTGCCTCATGATCATGATTAAATTACATTGTATTCAACAAGACAGCCCTTCGCTTTAACAGTGCAAATGGCATCCTCTTAATTAAGAAGGACAGACTTCCCACGTAAATCATTTTGCATTACGATTACTAACGTACTATAAACTATAACCTATACATTGCATTCTTGCATCTCGCCTTGCATTGCTATTTTGTATTACTCTTCGGCATTCTTTTTTGCGTGCATAGAGATGCGAATAAAATACAACTACTTTATTTGCATTTTGCATCACATACTGAAGACACTCGAAGGAAGAGCATGATACACAAACAAACACCGTGTTGACATTCATTGCTCGCCATCACCACCCTCACTTCAATTAGCTCTTTGAATTATTTTGACGCTACATGGTATGTTATTCAAATTGGTATTCACCTGAGAAGATATCTCCGTCTATTCTTCTCATTACTTGCCCTGCCCTTGAAATATTGATCAAGTTGTGCAAAAATGCAACACAAGCATGTGTACGTACCTTCAACACCAGAACAAATTGCCGACATAACTGCTGTCCATCATTGGATTCAATCATTCAGTCTAGCATCATCTTTCTCTGTCTCTCTCTCTCTTTCTTTAATCCGTAGTTCAAGTAAACACGTACCTTCCTGTAGGTACCTACTAAGGCTAAAAAAAATCGGTGGATGTTCAGTTACTTGCCCATAGAACAGAATGGATTTTGGGATTTCCTATAAAGGATAATGGATTAGGAACAGGAATAGGATTACGAACAATCGTACAGTACAAAAGCAGCTGGATCTCTATGCAGTTGCTTTACAATGACATGTTTGCTTTGCTGTAGAAAAGGGCAGTTGAGGTAACATCGATGGATGCATGTGCAGTTTTATTTGATTTGACACTAACAGGACTCAAGATGAATCACAATCGACATGTTCTTGCCATTAAAAAACCAAGGCAAATATTTCTGCAGGGGTATATGGCCAATTGGAATTAAGAAATAAATGCAAATTTGCAAATGGAGCTGGGGTTACTGTTACTACTACAGTTGTGTTATTTCATTCTGATTTTTATTTTATTTGACTTTGCGTGAAATGTGTCAATAACAGGAGTATTCAAGCTGTTTGGTTATTTCATTCCATTTCGTTTCATTTTAATCTTGGTATCGCCATTACTATCAGCAGGCAGCAGCGATCGCTGTTCCTCTGCTCTGAAGGAGTTAAACGTCTCATTTTTCTCAGACAGACGATCTTAGACTAGCATGTCTTGACATCTCCTTTCAACATTGACACAATCAATAGGGAAATTAGAATCGATTATGTTTACAGAATAAAAATGTAAATGCCTTCACTGTCATTCCATATATGGCCAATTGTTTTTTATTGTAAACATTCCCATCTTCCTTTGACTTCCACCTCTTCGTCTGCAACTGTCTGAATGGTAACAGCAACATCACCATCATCAGCGGGATCAGCATCATCATCAGAGGATGTATGGGATGAAAATGCAGTTAGCAAAAAGTCATACTCATACTACCAGCGTATTTGCTTTTAGCTGTACAAAATATTATTTTTTTGTCCATTGTCTGACCAGTAAAATTTCTAAGCTTCCAGTCACAATAAGATGACCCCTACACAGATTACCTAACAAAAGGACTACACGCAAGAATGACGAGAACGGCTCTGCTCTATCCTCCGAAACGATTACTACACGGAAAGGCCAATCGTGTCAAATAACATGTTGAAGGTAACAGTAATCATATCGTACCATATGATCTCAATCTTAATCAGTGTTCACTTCACTTCACTTCACTGGACTGCTCGACTGCTGGGCGGTCTGCGGTGAATCATAATCATGGATGGATGGTCAATGCTCAATACTTGATGTCGAAGCCGAGTCAAAATGCAAATCTGAATCTGATATTACATCCTAAGTGCTGTACTAACTAGGAACAGTAACGTAATCATGCATATCTATAAAAATTTCCCTAATAATATAGGCACAGTCACCAATCCATCGATAAAGATAAAAGATTTCTGAGAAACAGCAACGTTAGGTTGGAATTTTCGGTCAATTATTACTACAATTGCATAGGTATGTAGGTAAGATGCCTCAGCTTCCTCATATTATTCCTATTCCCATTTCAATTCCCATTACTGTCAGTTCGTATCCATCATATACATAAGCTGGTATTAAGTTACTCCTCAACTTGGACGCACTGCAATATGTGCATTGTTGAGGGCACTGCCTGCATGTTGACAGTTAGNGGTCAATTATTACTACAATTGCATAGGTATGTAGGTAAGATCCCTCAGCTTCCTCATACTATTCCTATTCCCATTTCAATTCCCATTACTGTCAGTTCGTATCCATCATATACATAAGCTGGTATTAAGTTACTCCTCAACTTGGACGCACTGCAATATGTGCATTGTTGAGGGCACTGCCTGCATGTTGACAGTTAGAGGTATTTACTATTTACCATATTTACCAGTAAACGAACGATGCGGGGAACATGTTAGCAAACATTCATTTTCGTGAGAAGTATTGATAAGTTTATAAGTCACTGTAGGTGTACACAACAACCATCCTGTAGCACGTAGCTATACTTGACTTGTTGTTGCCAACCTAAACTTACGAACCTGCTTACACATGTATGGATATCTACCTTGACTGAAGCAGATCGGTCATGGTAATCAAACTCAATATTGCATGTTGAATAAAAACTTCATTTGAGAATTATGAATGGACTTTAGATAAAAGTCGGTGCCTCAGACTCATATCCATTCTTGCATACTGATGCGAGATGAACGCAATGCTTTGAATCATTCTTGGCATTGCATTTCATTGCACTGTACTGCATTTTGCAGTGTGATTACAGCTAAAACGGCTTCAAACAACTAAAGTTAAATGTACCTACCATGTAAGTTCTTCCAATTGCCTTATACCACCAAGAAAACCACAGTGTGCCAAATAAACTCGTTCCTGCATTTTATAATTCTCTTGTTGTACATATGTCAAGTTAAGTCAATTCAATTTGATTCAATTGAAATCAAATCAAATCAAAATGCAGAATGTATGAATAATTACGATCGAGGGTGGTTCTCAGTCTCAATACCTCTTTATATACTCGTCTATTTTTAGACATTGACATGGTGCTGTGAGACTCATCTGATCGACCATTTTATAGGAATATGATTAAATAATACGGGATTCGGAACCACCAAAGTGGATTCATAATTGATCTACTCCCCTACGCGTGACGCACTCCTGTATCATTATTATAATCTCAATATTACGGCAGCACTTCCTATATGCTTCCCGCGTCAAACGTTTCACACATAAATTACGCTTTACAAGTAGCTGAAGCTGAAGAAAATAATATGAATACTAATACGATCCACATGGCTAGGCAAATAAATGTAAAAAGGTATTATAGTTACCTACCTCCATTCAGTTATGTCAGCACGAACGCAATCTGCCAAGTCAGATGCACGCATAGCTCAAGTCCATTCTTATAAACTGCAATCAATTATGTAACCAAGTAAACTACTCGTGTAGAATGACATAGGTCAGCGTGAGCATCAAGCCAGGTGCCTTAGAAAGCAATTGCGAAGGGTGCCTAATGAATCCAAAATGGTAAAGTTAGACATAAAGAGTGGTCATGTGCATGAAGGAGGATTACAAGTAGGTCGTTATGGTTTTAATGAGCTTCCAATTACTACATCAAAAAATCCAGTGGCAGAATATGTTTCTGAAACGGCAGTGACTCATTATACTGAAATACACTAAACTGAAGACAAGCTATAAAAAACGATTGAAATATTAGGAAAGATGCAAAGTGCTCGCTAAGATCGATTTAACATTTAGCCTGTATCTTTTATTCATGGATGGCTAGGGATATGTTACGACGATGGGGTTGAATTCAAAGCATTGAGGATGAGGATAAAGAAAACTCGGATAAAGATGGGAAAAAATGTGCACACACATATCATTTCATCGTCAGCCGTAATTTACGATCTGTAAAAAATATTTCAAGGTGTGCATTTCATCATCCTAAATCATTATCATTATTGTAGTTATCGTTTAGTATTTCGAGTACATATCAAATTTTTCAATGTTTACATACGAACATACTCATAGGTATTTACGCCTTATTTTACTTGGGCTATAGGATTATTGTTTAAATTGAATATGCCCATTCAATGTAGAAGTAAGCCTTTTTCACCTAAATACAAATATATGGGGAGTGCAGAAGAAAACTTTTACTGATCACAAACAATACAAACAGTACTGCATGTTCCCAAGTTCATAAATATTTTTACTAATCCTTTTCACCCATAATTAGCTGTAACCTCCGACCTGCATCTGCATATGAATTTATTATCATACAATTTGTTTTATGCCTGGGTATTGGTTACAGGAAGAAGAGTTGAGTATAATATGTAATTATGTCAGGTATATGTACCATGTACTAAATGTTCATAGTTGAGGATATTACCTATACATTGTGTGTGTATATTCAGCTATTTCACTTTTATAATCTATGTAGATTAAATATGTAATTTGCTACTAATGCTGGGATGACCACCATAATATCTATCTCCATAAAGGGACGATTGCATTTACGCATTAAAATTTTAATTGCTGTTTTAAGGGGTGAGAGCATAACCAAATCCACATCAGTACAGCTGCAGTAGTTGTTATCAACATCGTAATCACTTTTACATATATAATAATTATTAATACAGTAGTATTTTTATTTTCTATTACATTGCATTCTACTATGCATGTTCTGGGCATGGGGTAAACCAAAATCTGCCCCAAAATATGATTAGGCAGGCAGAGTCACCGTCGTTGTCGCTATTTATTGTTGCTACTTATTGTAGTAGATAGAACAAGAAAGAAATTAGAAATTCAACCTAGAGACAGAACCTAGAGTAAATGAAGACATAAAGTATATTACATGTAGTAAGTGCAAGAGTATGTATGGGAAATAGTTAGAGAAAGATATAGACACAGACATAGTTGCGTCTTGCGTAAAGCTAGTTGTCGTGACAAATGTATTCATGAAGTCGATAAAATTCAATTGCACTCTCAGGAAAAACGAAAGACTATAATTGATTTAAACACAACAACACAACTACAACATCTCAATGCGCACTGGTTGGAATTTTCGTCTAATAATTTGGGCATCATATTCAGTCATCAGTTCGTTCTGTCGTTTAGTCGCTTGACCATTTATTTTAGAAGAGTTACATCATTTCTTTATATACCTGTGCCATTACAATTTGACTCTACACTTTTTATCTCCCCCGAATCATTATTTTAGCAAACAGATTACCCTTCTGGTCTCTCGTCCAGATTCATTTCGTACCATTTTTATATTTCAACTATTTTAGTTTTGACTTATAACAATTAGTTGTATAACTTTACCCTTGACTGGATAAAAACGACGACGACGTTTATTTCAAACTTTAGCTTTAGTTAGTTTATTATTTGCTCAAGTTGCAACATAAGTACAGATACAAATGTGCGTCGTTTTCACTTTTTTCTCTACTTACCTAATTAGTTTCCGTGCTCTAACAGAGAGCACAAAACCTTGTAGTTATAGTTTATTTTGTCGACAAAAAGTGAAACATCTGAAAACTGTGCATAAAGGCAGCGTTTTGTATAATTATCCTCTCCGACGACAATCAACTATTGGCATAATTTGAACCAAGTTATCCTTTGAGCTTCAAGTTTAAATCAGTTGATCAATAAATTGGATAAAGTAAGGAGCTGAGGAAGACAAAGGTTCGAGCTAGGCAAGAACTGTAGTAATTAAGACATTTAATAAATTGTTACTGCTGAACACTGGCTACTGTTGTTCTCCAAAAATTTCCGTTTCGATTCCCTGCAGGCCGGGGGCAAGGATTTATCGAATTTAGATGCCACACACTGCAACTTTTGAATAAAATTGTGAAAAATTAGGAAATATTTACATATAATTATATTCATGGCTTAAAGGAGCTTAGAGGTTGGTTCCTGATTTGATTTGTTTACTTGCGTTGTGCACATCAGTGAACACCTTCCACTTCACGCGTGCGGATTTTCTGTTTACAAAGAAATGATTAGTTAATGAATAACATACATAGGTAGTTTGAGCTAATGAGTGACGATTGACGTTGACGACGTTTCATTTCAAACTCTTCCGACCATTCAACACTACGGGGATAACGATTACGTGAGTATCATTTGAGAAGGTATTACAGTGAATAGTGAGGTAAGACGAGATATTAAAGTGTCCTCTCATGGAAGAAGGTAAAACGAATGATAAGGAGATAGAATAAAGTTACAGGTAATTAGATATGGACAATGTAAATCTTTAATAGAGATATTTTTCTCCAATTTCCGAATGATCCGAAGGTCAGAAAATAGAAAAATACTGACATACCTACCTACATACAAAGTATTCCTACTACGTGTCATAAATTAGGAATGAAATGATTCATACCGTTGGTGTTGCTGTGTGGATACGATGATGTTCTTGATGTGTTCACATGGAAATGTAAACAATATATAAAGCCAAAGGTATAATACATACGTACCTACTAATTATTATCCTCTTGTTTAGGCTGGTTTAGGTAGTTGCAGTTGAAGTTTATTCTGTTTCATCGTTTCACAGATTGCGAATCCCATACAATGTGTGTAGCAAGTATTAGACTGAACACGTGCGAAATACACATACCTACCTTGGTACCTGCTTGTATATGTCCAGCCCGTGATTCGGAAGAGATCATTACTATCAGACATCAGACGAATACCAAGAAACTTAAAGTACACATTACTTCACATAGTACATCACGTCTCCATTACTCTCCGTCCACTCTACACATTCATTGGGAAGCAGAAAACAGAAAATACATTCGTGTACTGTACTTTTAGTAAATAATTTGTAAGTAGTAATTTGTTGTACATTGACTAGACATGACGTCAAAAATGCCTACGACTCAGATCATGTTATAAAAAACTATTTTTGTTTATAAGGCAAGAGGCCAGAGCAAGCAACCTCTGTTTTACAGCTTGGCTAGGTTCTCTGGGTTTGGGACGCCATGACATGACTTTTGTGCTAATTACTCAGTAACATTCCTTTGAATACATGAAAGTTTAATTGCATAATAAGAATTCATTAAAATCAATCTGACTAATTAGCCTTTAAATTTTACCACTATACCTCATTCATGTGATGTTCCATCTTTGCGTCGTAGTCATAATTAGATATTAGGTCTGGTATGCAATACATAGTCAAACACCACTAAATCCAAATCCAAATCCAATCCGAGCTATCGCCATGCCTATGTCGACGGAATACATATATCCATATGCCCATATCACAAGGATCAGCATTTCACGATGCGCAAAATTATCGTTGGAAGTCATGCATGAATGGAAGTCTACTGCTCAATGTAACAACGCAGCGCACTGTACACAATAGCAATATATAATGTGACTGCCGCACATGGTAGAAATGGAATCGTAATCATTCGCTCGCAATTTATTCTAACAATCGAGAACCAACTTCCAACAATGACATCGTCATGCAATGCAATAATACAACCTAACGCTATCCAAAACAACGCCATGCTTTCATCAGAAAACTGAGAAAACTTGGAATTAGAATAGACGCAACGAGAATGCACACTGAAAGTTTATTTTTATTTATAAGCAAATTATATTGGTACTTGGCAGTTGGTGTAATGTTGTATACATGATTTGACGGTTGGATTGTGAAAATTATTTGAATCAGTAATGACAACGGCAACAGGCATATCAATCACCTACAAAGCAAATGTTAGAAAGATGTCCGTGTGCGAATGTCGTCTGGGTCTTCCTAAAAAATGACGATGGATATAAATATCAAGATCAACAATACATTCAAAGAAGATTCAAAAGAAGAAGATCATCTTGAAGGTAACGCGAATTGGAAATGTGTGTAGGCAGAATGTGATGTGAATATCGTGAAGTATATTACAATTTACAAGGCATATGAATGTAGAATGCGGTTATATTAATACTACTGAGGCCAGCTTACAAATTCTAAAACATGTCACAATGCAAGTCATTATTACTTTTAACAACCAAAATAAATACCTTAAAGCTTCTAATAGAACGTCCAACATTCTAAGGCAAACTTGAAATCAAGCCCCGCAGTCAATTTAAGACACCCGCGTTCTATTTTGGGGTCTATAGAGGCCATGTGTACCCCATAGAGACCCGCTCTTTAGGTTAAACTTCTCCTAAGTCCCGCGATGTATTAGAGACCCATGTTTACTTGAACCCGCCTTGTATGAAGTACTTTGCGGTATCTTCTTCTATGCATTATGCATCTCTGCATTATGATAGTGATAAATAAACGATCACTAACAGGACATTACACCAGAGACTTCAGTCGGCGTCCTTGCAGAACAACAAAGCAGACGAATGTTTATAAGTACAAAGATAGGCAAGAATAGAATCAATTTTCACTTGGATATCCACACAACTAAATGCAACCAAAGGAATCAAACCTTACATGTGTCTAATAATCCATGGCGATGACTTTGGATGTTACATTACGCTATTATTGACAGCTCAGCTCAATGGTCAGTTTCATTGAATTTAGTTCGGGGACTTCAAAACTTTGTATCAATCTTTCAACATACATTATTTTAAGAATGTGTAGGTAGGTAGGTAATTGCAAATTATACGAGAACTGTAGCTGGTATTGATTTGATTTATGAGAAAATAAGTCTAAAGTAACAAAGTTAGTGAAAATGAATGATGAAGGGCTGAAAGATGTGCCTTGACTAAATGTATAAGCGACAGTGCCTCACAGTCACAAAAATGTATTTGTTAAACTGGTATTGATATAGTTTTTATTGTATTTTTGTAGCACTTTTAGAATTTCAAATTCCAGTATGTAAGACATTACATAGGTGCATATAACTTTATAGTATACATCTTTGATTGCTCATATATTTGAGACCGTGTTCACAGCCATTTATATGTAAATTATCCCTTACATAATTAATTACACAATAGTTGCTCTGGACAGAAAGAGGATTTTGTTATATAAAAATCAAAGTTATATTTTAATTGAATTGAAGTAAATGAAACAGCTCTAACATTACTAATTGAGTGTACAGTTACAGGGAATTGAATCTCGGTCGGAGTTGTACACAGCAAGCCTTTGCACACCATATCAATACCTGACTGAATACTGCATACTACCTTTCCTTACTTAATATATGTACAGAATAAAATTTATTAACTCTAATAATTTGCAGACTTTTTGTATCACATAGATTTCTTGATTTCACGATTTGAACTTTAACTTGAACTTGATGCATAATGATTTTGATTTTAGTTGAACTTGCGATTATTACACATACACCAACAGTACATGTTCAAACTACATAAAATCGAATCATTGTAAATGGTTAGTTTACAATCATCAAAGCAACGTAAACACTGTCGATACAATGTTTCTTTGTTGATTTGCTATAAAAATAGTGATAGAAAAGTACTCGAGTTGGCAGAGTTGGACGATATATCACCGTTCCAAAAAGCAAGGCAATAAGAAATACCGAAGCCCAAATGAATGCGTACGTGAAGGTATACCGTGTCGATGGTACCGACAGACTAGACCAGAACACGGTGCAAATCGTTCACATGCATGCAGTTTTGGCATATCTTCACAATGAATGTGATTCTCCTCCTCCGTGTCTTCCAAAGACTCATAGCGTGAACCTCTGCGGATTGAGCTGAATGATAGTTCCACCTTTCCACGTTCCATGTCTTTGATTCCTACGTACTTTGCGATTTCGAGCCTTGATCAATCTGATCTGTGATTTTGATTTAGGAGAAGTCATACTTTCTGCATCTGAATCATCTGTCTCTATCCCAGATTTATTTTTCCAATTAATGTACCGTGCTTGGTACCGGAGTCCATGTTCCTCATTTGGATTATATTCCAACCCCCATAAAAATCTGAGATTAATGTTGATGTCGTGTGTATTAAAGAACCACTGAGCAAACGATCCGGTTCTTCTTGTTGGAATATCCAAAGTAATTGTCCGAGCACTCAGAATTCGGTCACCTGTCAAAAGCACAGTATTTCGAAAGACTCTGGTGGGCGTATCCTTGGATCGAATCTCCATATCAGTATACTCTAAATATTTACAAGAGTCTAGGATTCTCTCATCGTTCGAATCCATTGGATTAAAGTAGTTATCTTGTAGATGTTCGTAAGGACTTTTGGGTGACAAAAATACTCCAGTCGAAGTGACTACTCGAAAGGAAGACATACGGTACTCAATGTATTTCAATGCTAATTTACACAGTTCCGCTATCGTGGCATTTTTCGCAATCACATCTTTAGCTTCAGGGTTATAAACTGATCCATAAATCTTCTTTTGCTTATTCGTCAATCCTCCTTTACTAAGTCCTCTGAGTTCCAAGATCACTGCAAAATATCAAAGAAAGATAAACGTTTTCCTTGATTACTATTACGTACTTGATTCGATACTTGCTGTTATTTATGCGGGCACATCAACGATCGAACCAAAAGCCTCATCATGGATATGCGAATGCGTGCATGCAATCAGGATTACAAAATACTAAATACCTATGCGTCCATCCCATCCACGGGTATTTTACAACGACAACGACAATTTCCCTTTTTGATCTTCCCTGACAAACTTTACGCGTACACAGTACCACAAATCATACGGACGTATGCCAAAATCAATACGCAACTCATATTGTGGTACTAAACAACAGCCGATCGAAAACCAAAACCAGTTTCAGCAAGATTTACAGCCCATCATACAGTTTCAGGAATGACCAGACGCAATGGACGAATACGGAGAGGCAGGCAGACGGAGTGAGCGAGAGGAGGATATGAATTCAATTCGCATCATTCGTAAGGGCTCAAGTAGAAAAGATGAAAAAGGAAGGAAGGTAAATTCAAAGTGAGACAGTAAACAAACATAATACCTACCTTGATACCAGACCATAGCTTAGCCTTAGGTCCTTCTATCTTCCCCAGTTACGTGCACAGTTCATACGACAGACCAAAGGAAATGAGGAATAAAGAAAAGAAAAGGCAAGAGGACATGACAGAGAGCGGGGAGTTGTCCATGGAAAAGAATTAAAAAATTTTATAGGAAAAACGTAAACTGAAATTAAAACTTGATTTGTGTCGAAACCTTGAGAACATATATTATAGAATGATTTAATTGAAAACCATAAATTGAAGACATTGAACCTGTTCATACAAGAAGCGAAAACCTAAAACCAAAGCCATGCATACCTAATATAATATAATCTTATAAAGTGCAATGTAGGTATGTGGACTGTGAACCGTTCTGTACTGTGGACAAAAACAGGCTAGATTTCCACCTTCACTTCTACTCTTCTCTTACTCTTCCACTGGCTATTTTCTGTATTTATTTCTCGCATTGTAAAGACTGTCTGCAAAGACACAAGTAGTGGCTGTGGCTGGTCGTGATAGTTGTGTTGTGTGTTGGTCGTACGTCGTACTTATTAGATGTGTACAATGTGCAATCATAATGCCAACCGTACGAGTATACGATAGGCGAACAAGTGACGATTAGGTTTAGGATATTGCCCTGTTTACTTTAAGAGCATTAATGAACTTAAAATTCAACTTTTTTCCTTTAAAAATATTCAATGTGATCATCACTCCCTTTAATCTCATAAAGTATTTTAATGACATCGTACGTCGTGTGAATCGGCAGAAATGTGAGAAAAAGTTATGGGCCGCTCCGCTCTCCTATCTTCTACTTTTGCTCCTGTTCTCTCTCTCACTCACTCGGATTTTAATGAAAGCAAAACAAGAACTTCATTCGCATCTAACTTGTATCAGTATTTGTATTATAAACTCTAACTATAGGATTCCCCCCACACTCACAATCACACTCGCTCTGCAGTAGCTTGCCATTCAGACCATCCACATTCACATCTTCCGTTCTTTCATCATCACTTCATCTCATCGTCTCTGCTTATTTAAATATGTAATAAAAATTCCCAGCCATGACAATGGCTTTTGATCATAAAAATATTATCTGTGCAGGAATGTACACAAAACCAGTGTACACACAGTCACAGAGCCACAGACGTCGATGCGCTTAGGTAGGTAAGCAGAATTGCAGAATAGGCAAAGGGTAGTATTGTAGCTTGTTGTACTGGCAGCGATGTACGTAGGTACGTACATACACTTACACAAACACAACCAAGCTGATCGATAGAAACGCTTTCATACTCTCTTTCGTTTTCATCTCTTCTTAAGCTGCGTTCCCATTAGCCTTCCGCCAATAAAAAGTCTACCTCCGACAAAAAAATCCAGCGGATCCGCCAATATCGTTCACATTGCATCGCCTCCGCTTCCAG
>JAAXYX010003439.1:0-14455 GCA_036851915.1 Ptenothrix huangshanensis | reverse complement strand
TTATTTTTGTCGCAACACGTTGTTTACACCTTTCAAAAATGCCTATTTTATATTTTTTGTCGTTTCATAAAGTGCAAACATGCTTTTATTCTATTCAAATATATCTTATTTTCCTAATTCTTTCAAAAAGGAGCGAATCTCATTTTTTTATAAAATTAAACAGGTGCATTTTCTCATTGAATCGCAAAGAGTTCAAATTGAAAATATAGTTTGTCGGCAAAATAGTTTTTGTAAAAAATTTTAAAAAAGGAGTTTAGAAAACTGAGAATCACATTTTAACAAATGTTTGTTTCGTAATTTTCGACTTTTAAAAAAGTGCAAAAAGGTTTTCACTATCTTCAAAAGTACCTATCCCTAATTCCCTGCTTTCAAAAGGGGCGAAAAACGCTTTTTTATTGGTTTCGGCAAAGTATAAAATGTAATTGTTACTATTTTAACAATTCCATTTTTTAAACAAATGCCAATGGAAGTTTCAAATTGAAAACTGTTCCCGTTCGTCCGCAAAATCTTTTGACATTTCAGTTTTCACAAAAGAGCAAAAAAAGTGTTTTTTCAACTTTTCTGAAGAACTAAAACATTTCTAAAGACTCTTCCAGTTTTTATTCCTAAATTGAAAAAGAACAATGGGGGAGACCATTCCTTTATTTTCTTTTTACATGTTAAAGCAGTGTTTAGTGAATTTGTCAATGTAGAACGAATTAATTCATAATTCAATTAATCCTCTTGGTCCGGATACAAATACAAAGCCAAAGATTTGTGTAAAATGTAAAAGGTTTTCATTAGTTTATCGCTAGTTAAGAGGCAAAAGGTGCAATAGCAATACAAAAACATGAGTTTCATACTTTCATTATTTTACTGATACCAATGTTGATATTTGTCCTTCACGGTTTCAGTATTGAATTGGCAGTGCGATGCAATTTTTATTTCGAATTCGGTTTCTACGTAGGAGCATTCTTACGTTATTAGTTCTCCAGAATTCTGAGTGCTCCAGGACCAAATCTTCAGCGCAAATAGCAAGTGTTATTTTAACTTGGTGTGATTACACTGCAGCTTTTCCTTGCCTGTTCTAGGTCTGTTTGATTCTGTTTGGTTTGGTTTGTGGTTTGCTTTGTCGATGGAATTGGATTGGATTGGGCATTGAGCTACACATGCAATTTGGAATTTGGCGAATTTTATCAGAGCAGAGGATCAACTGCGTGTCAGTACCATTATGCTTGTGATAAACTATCTCACGTTTAATCTTTCCTTTCCATTTTCTTCTTGACACCCAGACCAGGACCAGTACCTGTACCAAGACCAAGACCAGCACTAGGACTAGGTTCACGTTGTGTTGTGTTGGGTTACGACTTACGATACGACAAGACTTTTTGTTTTCTAGATGTATTCAAGACACGTGGTAATTATGTTGGATGCCTTTGTCGTTGGCAGTTTGGCAGTTCAATGCAAGGCAGTTTGGCATTCGTTGTCGTTCTCTTCTTGTTACTTTCGATTTTCCAACCCGATTGACCATTTTTCCTGGGAATCTCTGGTTAACACGTTTTCCCTTGTTTTATGTCATATCATTATTTTTATCCAAAATGCAGAACAATACTAGAATCTATTTTTCCTTGTTACATAATGTATTTCAATGCCAAGGAAGGTACTAGCGCTAACGAGGGAAAGTTCTGAAACGCTTTACGTCGGAGTAAACGCGTCAGTGTACTTAATTCAGGTTCGTGTAAATAACATCACTAAAACTCCTGATTCGCATGCATTCTCCCTTTGTTCAAATAAACAATTTATTTTATTTACTTCGTTATACCGACACCTCGCGGGACCGATTTTTTTGGTCGTTATACGGAGGCATAAACTATAACGTCCAGACGTGCTACACTCGGTTACATAAATACATAATAAAATATACGATTGGATACGAAAATGAACTCTACGTGCTACAGTCATTGTTTTTTTTGGAAATCAATAGACGCCTTATTGCATTTTATAAAGATTAGTTTAGTTAGAATGTTTAGCATTCTACTTTTTAGCACTTTTAGTCTTACTTTTAATTTTTTTTTCCTTTTTCAAATCATCTTATTCTTTCATGTGGCACTTTTTGAAATAGTCTAACATTTAGTTTTTCAGCGTTTTTTGAACAAAAGTCTATTATCTCTATTTCTTTTTGACTTTATTGGGAATTTTAGTTCTTTGTTTTGCACCTTTTAAAAATATTTATTCTATCTTTTACACTCTTTTTGAAAGGGTGACTCCGATTCCTAATATTGTAACTCTTATTTATTCCATATGTACATGGTTTTTTGAAAAGTCCATTTCTTCATTCTTTCACTTTTTGAGAAATTTCAATATTCCACTTACTGGTTTTAGTATTTTTTGAAAAAACCTAATTTCTCCATTTAACTCAATCTTTTAAGAAATACTTATTCGACTTTTAAAAGTTGTGGAATCGATTTAAAGCGATTGAAGGAACAAAGTTTTTTTTAGTTATTTTACATTTTTTTGAGCTGCGCTGTTCAAAAAATATTTTAGTCTGTACTAATTTTAAAAACTGCTCGGATCCTTCTCTCGTTCGTATAATGTTACGTTTACATTTTTAGGGTGTAGCTGTAGTTCCTGTCCTGTGACTTGGTCTCCTTTGGAAGTGATACTATCTTACCGTTGTATTGTATTGGGTATAACAGTTATTCTGCTTCACATGGTAGACACGTGCAATAACTATAGGACTGAAGCAAAGGTGGTATTAGAATGTCTGCATGTCATGTCAATTCTCCGTTTGAGTTCAAAGTTGTTCAATTCAGACAATCGCAATCCGGAAATACAAGTAATTTGAACAGTAAGAATTGCTTACGTTAATCTCTTCCCCTTCCCTTTTGCTTCTTCTATGATTGTTTGCGAATGCAAAGCTTTAGGCTGCCGTTTGGTTTGCGGTTGATGCTTGATGCAGTTTTGTGAACTCAACCTTGTGTGACCCACATTCGTATTGCAAAATCGCTTGTGCAAATTTTGCCAAACTGATGAGATGATTTCCCTTACTTTTATTATATTTTTCTCGGATGCTGTCTTGGTCGTTAGATTAATAAGATTATAATAATACATGACTCAAATAACGTAACAAAAATGGAATAAGAACAGCGTTAACGATTTTCTCCTTTTCAAATCTGCTTGCTTGGAAAATGTTTAAACTTCTCAGCGGAAATAATTTGGTTTTCATTATAATAGACCGTGCAACCATTCATGAATAGTAATTACCATTAAAAACAACTGGATGGCCGATTCAAAATTCTTTTCTTCCGGGAAAATTCTACAGTTCCTTCCGAGAACGACAAAATTCTAAAATTCCCTGACGTCCAGTATATAATTATTCGGTTCTTAATCTGTCCAGTATTTTATTCCGGTTCCGGTACCAAACCAGACGTGATTGCACTTCAGCATAGATTCAGAGTGGACAATTTTCAGAGCTAAAATTGGAGCTTCGATTAGATAATGACTACTATATATATACGTATACTATAAAGACCTTTACTCGGGGAAATTGTACGGTGCATTTGATCAATAATTGCTGAGCTTGTAATCTTAAGTAGCCACTCACTTCAGCTCCAGCCGCAGGCAGAGACTGGACCAGACTGAAAGGGTTGACTGACCCGTTTCGTTACTTGCTCAACCCGGAACCAGACAGATCTCAAACCGCAGAACAAAACAACAACTGGGAATCAAAGAATCAAAAAATCAAAGCTCCGGCTCTTTGAGGAAGGAAGACATGGAAAGTAGGACGAGCTCTGATTGTAGGAGTTGAAAATACATACAATACAATTGCAACTGGAGCCGGAACTTTTCCCAAATAATATTCTTATCAACTAATCACAGTCACTTTTATTTTTATTGCTTTATTCAGTCCGAGTCCGAATTCGAGAAGTCTTTNGAGGAAGGAAGACATGGAAAGTAGGACGAGCTCTGATTGTAGGAGTTGAAAATACATACAATACAATTGCAAGTGGAGCCGGAACTTTTCCCAAATAATATTCTTATCAACTAATCACAGTCACTTTTATTTTTATTGCTTTATTCAGTCCGAGTCCGAATTCGAGAAGTCTTTATTACTCCAGACCAGACCGTAGCTCCAGTAAGAATTACTACGTTACATTGTGGTTCTGACGAATAATGATGAACCACGATAATCGGCGAGATCTTGTGTAGAGCAAGGAATCCTACTTGGTTTCCGTCTCGAGCAATTTTTTTTTACATAGATGTGTATCAATAAAAATGCACCTGACTTGCACCCACAGACGAGGAATCAAAACTGGGCAGTTTTTTTTGTCTACAGCTACAGCGGAATCGCCGTAAGCCGAACTAGAATGTTCCTGAAGAATGTTCAGCTTATAGAAAGCTATGTTAAAATAATAAATAATGTCTAATTGTAACGAATCATTTCAAACGATAAAACTTGCTTGGAATTTGAATTTAAAATATATACAACGTGAATAGCAAAAGATAGCACACCTTTTCGCATGTTATTCCTTGTTAAATATAAAATGTGTAAAAAACCAGCATTCTTCCTTTTTGCGTTTTTTTGCATACGCTTAATTTTTAATTTTACGGCTCTTTTAAAACGTTAAAGTTTTGATTTTAATTGTTTTTTAAAAACGCTCATTTTTTGATTCTAACAATTTGTGGTATGTACACATCAAAAGTGTAAAATCAAAAATCAGCCATTTTCAAAAATGCGAATAAACAAAAATTAAATGTGTTCAAAAAACCTTCAAATCGAAAATAAAACGCTTTCAAAAAAAGGTGAAAACTCATTCAAATTGGTACTTGCTACATATTGGAAAATGTGTAGCTTCCACTTAAAAAACTCAATGGACTCGATTGAAAACAGCACGGCATACACGGAAAGTAAATTCAAGGCTATTCTCACAGGACCTAAAAAGGTGATTCCACTGTACATATTAAGGAGTAATTGACTAAACTATACATAGTTACAAAGAATGAATATTAATAATTTTACAAAATTTTTAAGCTTTCGTCATTTTGTTTTGAATTTAATTTTCTTTATTATTCCAAAATCATCGAAAATCGAAATAACCCCCAACCACTAACATGACGGTATAATTAATTATGGTTTATTTATAGCGATAACGTAATTGGCTGCTAACGTAAGTCATTTATTAGAAAAACAAGAGGGTGTAAGATTCATATTTAAAATGTTCCGTTGGATTGGATTGAATGGAAAGAAAGGTTTTACTGCAATATAATATAGTATAAATCTCGATACAAAATTACCTACTACATGTAATTTAACTGACCTGTTCCTTCATTCATTACACTGTAACAACATAAAATTCGTGGAAAACTAACAAACTAATCAGAAAAGGCGGAGATCGAAGAATTATTGCGTTGATTGTTCCTTTGAAGTTAGCACTCGAAAAGTCATATAATTAAAATAAAATAAACTAGCGTTCAGTGAATACGAACTAAGCGAAAATTATCTATATAATGTATTACTCTAATAAACGGAATACGCGGAATTTCAATACTCTTCATAAAACAAACTACCGAATCAAGAACAAAGAAGCAAAAATAGTTTCTGGCTTCTGCAGACTAACGACTAACCATCCTATTTATATTTATAATATGTATATGAATTACTTACAATATCTTAATTACCATAGTCATCTACCATACCCTTCTCTACTAGAATAATAGCTACTTTGAGAAAATATAAGTTATTGTTCCAAGCTAAACTAGATACACTGTCAAAACTAAAGAATTTTAAAACAGGAAAAGATGCAACTATAAAACGTCAAAAATCTATTCGTATTTAGTATAATCATGAACGCAAAAAAGACGTATCTTAAGCGCAGAGCAAACTCATCATAAACACATCTTGGACTGCGAGACACGGGTTTTGGAGTGATCTGTGAATTTTAATTTCCTACGTTTCTTTAAAAGTTTAGTTATTTTTAGGTTTTTTTAAATGTCTAATATTTTTTGCGTGTTTTCAGGACTTGTTTTATTTTTTTACAAACGCATTAAAAACGTATTAAAAACGCGTCTTGAAGTACGAGATAAGCTTTAGAAGTATTTTCGATACGTTTTAGATGCAATCGCTTTAGATGAGGAGATTTACTTTAGGTGAGCTTGAGATACATTTTAAACATTGCCTGAAGCTGTCCCTGGGGGGAGGGAGGTTCTCGGCGAGTGACATCCCTATCGTTGTAATGTTTAATTTTCGAAATTCTGAGGGGCGTCCTATCCCTGTAATATTAAAAAAAAGTTGCCAGGGGTTATCTCCGGCTATTATGGAGATAACCCGTAATAATAATAATTTCAGGGTATGATTTAATTTTTAACCAATTATACTCAATACGAAAGTTTTTAGCATTTTAGATTCACCAGTTTTTTCAGTGTACTACGTATACAAACTATATCAAGTAGGTAGTAATTATAAACTACTAATAAATATTCAGTGACATTTCAGTTCTTTAGATTCCCTCCACCTATCAACTCAACGTCGACCTCGTAATCATCACGTACTATAACTAGTAGAAATGATTTAGCACAGGAAGTATTCACACTGGTAACTTATGATCCTTTGTGCGATAAGCCCAGACTTGATGCAGAGTTGACAATGATTGACGATGACGACGATAAGGACTGACTACGTTCGCCACGTAATCCTCTCTTCATAGAATCTGATGACGACCTCGGGACATTTTATATTCGCGTCCCTTGCTGGTACCATTTCGCCCTCGTCACTCCCAACCCATTTCATGAGAAACATCAATTCTCCCGTTGACCCCGTACTACCCAGGATTTTTTCTGGCTGCAGTCCTCGATCAAATCCTGTTGATCTACTCCCTTCTGCAGTTTCACTCTGGAAGAATACAAATCGAAAGAGTTTAACTTTGTGATCATGGAATTAGCTTGAAACTTGTGTGCAAGGTATTAAAATACGTATGTACTAACGTACTTGGTTCCGCGCCCTTGCTGGAAACTGGAATGGTCGGATCCAATGAATCCTGAAGTAAAAAATGCAAATCATCATCATCAGTCAAAATAATTTAGAGTTAATCATCACTCAACTTATAAAACGATCAAGGATTTGCAAATTCCATTTGTCTGCACGATACTGCTTCTAATTGTTTTAGTTAATAAATAAGGCGACCAAATAGCATTTTAAAACATTTACGGTGAAATCTCCTTATAGCGACACTTCAGGGGACTGATTTTTTTCGGGCGATATAGGGAGATGACGTTATAGACTCTATATAAGGTCCAACCACATGTTTGTAGACGGGGAGGTAATGTACTGTAACTGTAATGATTTCACTGTACGCGTTCGTCAGTTTCTTAAGCTTTTGGAAACCTACCTATAAAAATGCAAAGTAATTTTTTGCAAATAGCATCTGGTACCCCTAAAAAGCATCATTTTAGCATTTTCAAGCCTAAAACCATTATCTTTCAACTAACATTTTCGAGGTTTATCCATTTATGAACTCCAAACGAAAAATGTTCAGAAATTAATTAGTAAGCCTAATGAAACCCATTCGCCAATTTGAATTCTGAATGATTAAAAATGAAATAAATAATTTAGCATCATGTTGTAAGCTAACAAAAAGCATTAAATATCCTACCAGAAACGTATATTTCAAAAAAAAACTCTCAAAGCATTTTGAACTCTACAATGGTATTGGTTTAGCATTTTACAGGCCGTAAAAGAATAATTTGTGCATTTTGGATCGCAGAAAATAAAACGCATTTTTCAGAGGCAAAAAACACGATTTCGGTTGCCTTATTAATAAACTATGTAGTTCTGAACCTATTATATAATTATTAGTATAAGGGATACGGAATGCGACTATAAGAAACAAACCTGGTGGATCGTTCCCCATTAAAGAACATGAAGAGAGCGACGATTTCATCCTGATTGAGAATATTCGTTGGCACAACTTTCCTCGCGAATTCTTTCGTTTTCATGAGTGGGAACCTTATATAGGGAAGGATTCTCTTGAGCACTGCTCTCTTCTCCGCTCCACTTGAATTTTGAGATTGCAGCTGTGAATTCGCCCATCGAACTAGGATTTGAAACAGTTTCACTTCGTCTACACACAGGTCATCCCGTTGAACCAGGTCAACCAATGTGTCCTCCTGAATTCTGTAAAAACTATCATCCTGGGCGAGGAAGGCAAATCGCCTGATTCGTCAAATATTCAAAAGGCTCGATTAACATCGGTTCATTGCATTTTGATTTTCTAATACATACTTCAATCGTATCTACTAACTGGTAATTAATGTTAGGGCACTCGTATAAAAGGAAAGAACCTACTTTGCCATAAGATTTGCTGCCTTTTTCTGCAAGTCATCCAAACCGTACATACGGCAGGTTTGATAGATGCGAACAGAATTCTTCAATTGTATTTTCGCGTTGAGAAATTCCTCACATTTTACCACCAGGGGATGGACGTCATATTTATTTGCGACGTACAGAATTTCTTCCGCGTCCTCAATCTCTATTTCACGGGTCCATTTATCAGCGTAGACAAACTAGAATTTCATAAATATTTTAGTTCCTATTACAAATGCACATTGAATCAAGTATTGGTGCTAGTACGTAACGTAAATCTGTAGTTTGGAAGCATATGATTAATAGCGGGATACCCAAAACCTCACAGATCTTACGGTTTCAGTTCTTCGGGTCTTGTTGGCATGGGAAAGAGGCAAAAATCAGAATCCGTAAAGATTTAAAAACAAACTGCACAATTCAAGGTCAAGGTTATGAACGTTGGTTTCCTACAATTTTTTTATTAAGTTTACGGATATTTTAATTATGTTGACAGTTTTGGCGAATACCAACGAGACTGTAAGAACTGAAACCGCAAGATCTGTAAGGGATTGGGTATTCCGCTAATTATGACAGTTTCATTCATTACGTCTAGGAAGAGCTTGAAGGATTCAGGTCTGACGTCAGGAATTTCGATCTCATGTAAATCAGTGGAAGGGTTTGACCATCGTTCTGCAAACATGACTTTAAACACAGGTGAGCGAGCTCGAAGGAATAGCTTGTGACAGGGAATTCTTTCTTTCGTTGACCCCAGTAGAAATACAACATCACAAGTATCTTGGTTTTCAACATCGAGCAATTTTAGATGGGCTTCCACCGCATTGACAGCATTCGTGGTTGAAGTTGCGGACATTATTTCGTCTTTTCCTTTGCTCCCAGAATCTTCAAAATAAGAAGGAAACAATTATTAAATTAAAATTACATCAAGAGAACTCATATTTTTCTAACGAATTCATATTTTTTGTAAACTTTAAATCAATATTATTGCTGGAGAAATATCCGTCCAACTGTGGACTATTACTAGTGACTAGTAAATTTAATTTTCGCTCTTCAACATTAAAAGTTAAATTAATCAATTAATCGATCAAACGATGCTATTATAATGTATAATGACATTTTTGATTTTGATTCTTTTCATACATTAATGAAACAAAAGTTAATTCCATTAAACAGCGAATATTGTGTTAAACTGATCCATTTATTTATACATCTACTGGATAACAGAAAACACATGTAACTGAATTTAAAAAATTATTATAAATAATTAACTTACCTGTCTGTAGCCTTTGATTTGGTCGTGCGTAATGTCGATTGTGTCACACTTAATAAAACTGCACAACAATTAACAACGACACATGAATTAGTACCTAATCCACGAACAATAATAACAAGGACACTAGGTCAGTAACTATTACGGAATAACAAATAATTTCGATCTATTTGAGGTAATTACTTATGCATTGTAATTTAATAACGTCAAACGTAATTCAGATCTTTAGCAATCAACGACCTTCAAACGTCGTTTGCTCCAATGGTTTTCCAGAGATACAAAATTATAATAGCGGCTAACGGCTACAAGTTTATTATTAATTCCTAACTTTCGTTTATTTTAACGTTTCTAATTGTGAACGAGAAAAGACAAAAGAAAATTAAGTAATTCGAAATCACTTACATAATTAGCTGTAGACGTCCACGAATAAACTCAATCAGGTCACAGGTATTGTTAATTATGTTAAAAATTAAGAAGTATGCAATCCACAATCCAGAATAGAAATAATGTAATATGTAATTAATTATGATGTAAACGTCAACAAATATTTCCGATTTCAAATTTCGTTTCAAATGCTCCGAGGACTGATGGAAGGGGATTTTCAAAAATCACTGAATTGATTGCATACGTTTCTTTTCGTTTTCGTTGTTAAGACAAGACACATACACATACACAAGATGTTCTGAGCTTTTTTGTGGCCTTGGTTCTTTTCTTATCGTCTCAAGTCTGTCAAGTCACAAGTACAAGTGGAAATTGTATGTAAAACTTGCAAACAGTGAATAAATACAAGCAATAGCAAATAGTGACAAAATTTTCACTCTACTTTACAGTCAACAGTTGACAGTTTGCAATCAAATCACTATTAGACATTAGATGTTCGACTATCGACTATAGATAGAGTTACGTGAATATAATATTCACGGGGTTGGTAGCGTGAAAAAAATGAAAAAGAAGAAAGACAACTTTATCGTATCTATGGTTACTAAACAGAAATGACAACTTCACTAAAACAACTTAATAATTCAAATCAATTCGAGTTAACGTAAGCAACGTGTAATGTACGTTGAGATTCGGAAGCTAATCGTTGTGATCTCGAATTTATTAAAACGTATTCAACAATTTTTCAAGCAGTAAAAATTTCACACATCTTTTTCTGTTAGTCCAGTAATATTGCATTTAAAGCAGAGATACTATCTTTCAGCCCAGCCAACCATGTACTTGTACCAACAACAATTAGCAATTGCGAGAGTGTAACATGTAAGAGTTAACAATTCTCCGACTAGGTATCAGTATTTAGTTATTGTTTGTTGTTATTCAGCAGCCAGCTATAATTCTCAAACAATTTCGCAAGCTCTGATTTACAATTGTAATTTGTAAATACCGTCAACTGTATGGGCATGGGCTAAAACTGAAGCAATAATTACTTGTTAAATCACCATAATCTTAAATGCGATTTTCCCTTACTTTTATAACTTTTGTTACAACACAACATCAGCACTGAAACTATTCGTCCATTCAAATTCAAAATTTCCGCATTCACTGATTCATTTGTCATCATTCATTGCACATTGCAGACTGACTAGTGAGCAGAGAACACCAAAACCAAATGGAATTACACTCTTCTATGTCAGCAATTGCCTACTGAAGACTATTTTTGTTTGATTGTAAACAAATACAACATTAATTATTATCGTTCAAAGACCTCCGTTTGCCTTTAATTAATTATTTGATATTGTACGAGCACAAAAATACCTGCTATATGTATGCATAAGTGTTATACCTGAAATTACTAATTAATAAATTAAGTACCTAGGTATATAATTACATCACCCTTAAAAATCATTCTGGATTCTTTTCATAGAACATCTTTCAATGTTTCATTTTTATTTCAGAGATACGGCTAGGATATTTTTAGAAATCAAAATTAGCTTTCCAAAAGGCTATTCAATTTTATCGGGTTTAAGTAATATCAAAAGGTTATCCACACGCCTAGAAAATTAACTTTGGTTTAATAGTCATATAATTATCAGTATACGTTTAATACGTGGCAGTTAACTCTGGTCTAAACTATTAGACCAGGTTTATTTATTTAAATATTTATTTATTATTTATTATTTATTTATTAAACCAGTTAACTCTGGTTTATTATATTAAGTGTGAATATAACTTAACCGAGTTTTAACTAATAGGTATATGATTAAACATCAATGGATTTTAGGATTGCTCACACTGTAAGTAGTCGGATAACCTTACCTTTTTGAGGTATTTTTAACAAACTTGTGAAAGCGAAAGGAACAGTTTCAACTTGGTCACTGCGGGAAGCAAGTTCCTACTGCGTGTATGTTATGTTATGTTCAACATGATCATTCTCATGTTCAAGATGAGCATGGGGGCTAAGCAATTCTATTCTAAGTAGGTTACCTCTCTATTGAAATAATCAATCATGTCATAGCTTTAGTCGATAAGACTAATAAAATAACCATTAGTCATTAGTGTTTCCGTGGGGCCAGGTAAAAGAACTTAACTAGCTATAGGCTATATAAGCTACATGTACTTGAAAGAAAATAATAAGTACCTATGCCTACACCTACCTATTTTAAGTATTACACTACATTAACCTATATTGTACCACCGCAAACGCAGGTCTGCTTCGTACAATTATAGGAACAAAGTAATCTGATTTCTGGGTCAAGTCCCTGTTCCTCAAGGATTGCAGCTGAAGAAGGTATAGTCCAACGAAAAAGGAAGTAGGTACACTGTAAAAACTGGTTCATGTAAAATGCCAAAATATCACTCGTATTTATGCATAATTATCGACGCAGTAAGGGTGAAGCTCAAGTTCATCTAAAGCACATTAACGATGTGTCTTTAATGCGTTTGTACTCAAGTGAGAAAAATGTTACGTTTTGAAAAAGCGTAAAAGAAATAAAAAGAAACGCTTTAGAAAAGCGTAAAAAATATTTGAAGAAATATGAAAAGTTTACCATAAAAAGTTGGCCGTAAAAATCAAAACTAGAGTTTCGAAAAATCATAAAAAAATAAGTTTCGAAAAATCGTAAAAAAAAGAACCAAATTTTACGTTTTCAAAAAGAGTAAAATAACAAATGAATACACGTTTTGAAAGGTTCAAAATAACAAAATTGGACGTTTAACCCTGTGTCGCAGTCCATCATGTGTTTTTATGCGCTATGATAATAATGTATCTACTATATTCACCCTAACTGTGTTTATAAGTGGGTATACACATACACAATCGTGATTTATCGTTTTAGATAAATGTTTGAAGACTTCAGTTTTTACAGTGTACCTAGAACCTAGATAATTATCTGTAAATTATAAATATTTGTGTGATTGTACGTCTTAATATTTACTTAGTTACTGGAACACCAAGGTCAGTTTATTTATTTCGAAGATCAAGACCGAGGCCGTTGGTGCATGCGTTATAATTACAACAGGAATGGAAATGTTTGTACCATTTGGAAAAATAAAGGATGGTGTACGGACGCAATGCACATAATGAAGCTATTTTGAGTTTGTGTAAATGTCAGTTTACAGTTTCAGTGTACAATTTGCTCCGGTTTTTAATGAGAGTTCGTGCACACGATTTTCTAACGCAACTACCTAGTAGATAAGTAATTATAGTTTGTGCCATGATCTCATCATTGTGTACAATTATTCATTCATTCCTATTCAATGTAGGTTATTTTAATCCTGGTTAGGTTAAGGCATACTGTATGCGAGAACATTCAGTGCCTGCGTGCACAACGGGAACTAATTATGTAAAGGTAACCGAGGGTGTGAGTATCCTTTGTGGAAGGACTCAAACAACTCGAAATCATGAAAATCGCGATGGAGGCTCAGAGTCCACCTCTGACCTCCACCAAGAAAAGACCTAAATTCACTCACTTCAATAATTCGATTTTCTTTTTAAGTCAATATTATTTTCCTTGTTTTTGAATAATTAAATACAATTAGAAATAGCACCAAGTAATTGATTTGAGACTACGATTCAGTATCGCGTTATTGATTAGGTATTTTACAGTGTCCACAGTGCACAGGATACCCTTCAATTCATCTCAAAATCATTCAGAGCATCATTCACATACACATCCAGTCATCATCACGATCATAGTTAAATACCATCACCACATCAACGCCATCAACATTACACGCACGAGCATACCGAGCCCCGTTGGCACCCCAACAGATGGATTTCATCATCGATTCATATAATTTTTACAGCATTAAATCAACAGCCTGAAAAGTTCACTTCCGACTTCAGATAACTACACCTAGGAACAATTTTTCTAATAATTAACATAGGTAAATGTAATTTCATAAAAAATAAAAATTCTCATTAATGAATCGTAGTATTTGTTTCAAAAACTTTTGGCTGGTTTATTCATTAAGTAAACTTTAAATAATAATTTATAATTAATTATTTTACTTTTAATAATTAATTATACAATGACGAACGCAATAATAACCATAATTATGATAATTATAATTCATGTACACTTGTTTTGGTTTGGATTGACGGTAAGTTTAAGTTACTATTCATAAAATCATGTAACATCATTTCACAGCGTGTATCTTTCGGTTTTATAATTAATTATATTGGTCTATGTAGTTCCTACAGGGAATCAAAAATACTTTGACTTTTCAACAGCCGTGATTCCTTCCGCCCTCAGTCGACTTAACATTGGCCTGTAGATTTCTGGAGTGAAAGGGTAAACGTTCCCTGTGCTCTGAATTTCTCCTGCAAAAGCACAAATGCAAATTTTGCAAATTACGAAATTACTTTGAAAATACATTAGCGGTAAACCTGATGAGTAGTGCTTTTGTAGTAC
>JAAXYX010003438.1:0-14455 GCA_036851915.1 Ptenothrix huangshanensis | reverse complement strand
TGGGATTTTTTACCAGTTTGTTATTGGGACATAGTGTTTAGTTGTTCAGTTGCTAGGATAGTTTTTTGGTGGAAAAGCTATCTCTCTCTCTCTGTTGCGTTACGTACCATAAGAAAATTTACGCAACCTTGTGGTTATCTTGTTGGTAGTTATTGCATTAATAATGCGTCAATTCATGACGGTATATGAGGTAGTTATGCATATTATAGTTGAGTTGAATTTAGCTTATGTACATATATCACTTTTGTGAGTCTTTGCACCATTCGTTTGTTTTGACCAAAAAAGGGTTACGCTGAATTATTATTCTATTTGTGAGTAGTTAAATTTCAGGTAATGTTTTCCTTGACTCTGGTGTGTACATATATATACCTACCTATACGTGTGGATATTTTGTGGGTATACTAATAGAGTTGAGTAAGTGAAGTTGGAAAGGAGGAAAGGTATAAAAGGAATATTTGAAAGCGTTTGCTTAAGCCAAGGTTCATGGGATGGAGATGGAGGTAAAGTACATTGGAAAGGAGCGAGGTTGCTCATGTTCTGGAGATACATTTAGGGATTTAAAGAGCGAGTGGAAGGTTGGGTGTATGTGATGTAGGTGGGTTGTGTGTGAATGTAGGCTTGAAGGGGGATAAGAATTATGAGGTGAGACGCATGTCTTATTAAGTTACTAATGAGTTGTGTCGGATTGTGTTGTGTGGTTTTGTAGGTGTTGAAGATGTCTATGGCAAAAGTGAAACGGATAGAAGATCCCGAGAGTTTCCTTCGGCGCTCTGTGCTCATCAACAACACGATTAAGAGACTCCAACGGGAGGTACGGGAGGAGAAGATGATGCGTCATGGAGGTTATACCTCAAAGCTGTCATGTTCCTCGTTCCGGAAGAATTTCCCTTGCTCCCGTCTCAGTGACATGCATTTACCGGATGAGGATACGTTGAGTATGACGTCATCGCGACCTCTTAGCCGATCCCATCATACCACTAATAATAATAATAATAATAGTCGCAAAAGACCATTGTCAGATGATTCCGAGGATGATTGTGATGTACAAGCTGTTCTGAGTCAAATCTATGTCCCACCAACACCTTGCATTATCTCAAGTATTGATGATGATGACTGTTGTGATTCCACTAATGACTTGGATAATTCACCCACGAAGCGAGCCAAGCTAAGTCTCTCTTCGGATCCAACTTCCTTACTTGTGACTGATGAATGTTCCCTGGATGTTGACGTGGACGTCGATGTGGATGTTGTGGGAGACAGTGAGACGAGTGATTGGCCCACGCCTCCTGAACCCATTCAAGTCAGTCCATGTTCAGTTATCGGGAACCACAATTCCGTGGTGGGGAATGGGAGCATGGACTCATCCTCGATAGAAATCCAGAGCTCTGACGTACACGATGTGGATGTGGATGTTGATGTGGATGTTGATGTTGATGTTGACGTTGACGTTGACGTTTTGAGTCAACCAAGTGTCGCGTTGGTAGACGACGAAAGCAGTGGTGATTGTGAATTCTCTCTCGACCTCCATCCCAGGTCATCCTCCTTATCGTCATCATCATCATCATCATCCTCCTCCTCTTCTTTAAACCCAATGTCAATGTCACCAGTCAATGTGTGCAGTGTGAGTCCAATGAGTACGAATCCAGTGACGACCATGACCCTCGTCACCTCTCCCAGTTCATCCGAAGCACTCCAAGTGTCCTCGTCCTTTGAGAGTGAGGGGGTGGAGGTAGAGGTGGAAGACATGACTTCCTCGGACACGAAAGAGAACACGTGTACCCTTCCACTCTCGTCCTCATGTTGCTCCAGTACAACCAATAACTCAAACGCCCTGATTCCCTCCACAGATCGCAAGTGCTCCAGTCATAATAGTCCTCACAATCACCATAATAATCACAACGGAGGTAGCACTATGGGGGCAAACGGCTCTATGAGTCCTCCTTCTTCCACCGACAACTCCAACTCCAACTCGTCATCCGCTTCCGCAGACAAACAGTATTCGTCCTGTGGACATTCTTCAATCTTTGGAGAATTGCAGTCTGTTGTTTTTCATAGTCTGATTGCCTCCCTCGAAACATAGTAAGTAGAAATTAGTCTTCAAATGAATTATGAATTAGTTTACGTTCGTATAATTATAAACTTGTGTGTAAATATTGCCGTATGAATATATCTATATATATATATATCTAAATATATATATCTAAATACACATATATATATACATAAATATATATAAAAAACAGAGATACGTGTCCGCACGAGGTACTTTCAACCGCAACTCGTATCTTGCAAAAGGTAGACATTACAAGTAGGTATTACTGTACGGTTTACTAATAATGCTAATGAATTCTGATATATCAGTATGCATGTTATTCAATCACATTTAAATATTTAATATTAGATTATATGTCGGTATCGGATCGAATTTAGAGTACTAATGCATCTATCTATATATTCTACATATAATTATATGTATAGTATTATTTACCTATATATATACCTACGTACATACATACATACATATAAGAGACAAAACAATTACCCACATTATACCGCTTAAAGCCCCTATTGGGTTTCTTTTCTAGTGCTAATGATACCGAGTATGAGGATTCAATAGAATACTTTGATTGAATTCACCTAGACTAAGCTTATTATATTACGTATGTGTGCTATCTATTTACTACATAGATAAGGAAATTGTATATCAACTAATTCAGTACTACATATATAAACTCACGTCGGAATCGTGACCGCTCCTTAGTTCATCCGTTTCCCTGTTTTTTTGTTCGGTAACAAGTAAATCCCTATCTACAATCTACATAAATATATCACCGTTTTGTATGTATGTGCACCTCCTGACCGTACATATTGATATTGATATATTGGTACATGCGTAGTCGCTAGAGCTCGTTAAACATTAAGTGTTATATTATCACCATACATTATTATTATTATTCTTATTATTATTATTATATTATTATTATTATTAGAGAACTGATATATTATAAATACCTATATGTGCTTATATGGTATGGAATATTCATTATTGAGGTAGACACTTTACATACATACATACATACATACCTACCTACATGCATAGAACTTATTACAAACCTATTACAGAGATTTAGATAATCAGCTCCTTTAGACATTTTAGTTACCTTAATTAAATATATCGACTCACTAACCAACTACTACTAGTACATACACCTAGCATTTGCCACTGAGTTTTGTAATAATTAATAATAATTACTGCAGAATCAGTTGCCAAGCGTAGGTAGGTACTACATAGTGCGTGTGTTTGTGCCCCCCTTCAATCTTAAAATGAAAAAAAACAAATAGCCTAGTTTGACATTTTTAGAATAGGTTTATCCATATTTACTAACCATCAAAATCAAAGAGAAAATCCAAAAGGAAAAATAATCTTATGGAGTACATACATAATTATGATTAGCATTTTTGATAATGATAAATCCTACGTTAGGGATCTAACTTACAGATATACATACATATACAGATAATGCATATGTCAATAATTCAATTTCAGTAATAATAATAATAATATTCATCATCATTATCATCATTACTATTATTGTTGTTGCTATTATGAGAAAAATATACATACATACATACATACTTAGAGAACTGCCAAAAAAATGATGAAATTGTTAAAAAAAATATACAATGAAGCGTTATCAACCGAAGATACATTACATAGACGTACTTGTGTAGGTAATATACTTGTATTTGAATTTACGTAGATATAATTATTCTGTATAATTATATCGAGAGATAGAGAGAGAGAGCGAACTCGTGTTGTTTTGTTGTCAGAGTCGAATCTACTACAGATATAATTATGCAATTATACATTATATACAACTATCTACTATGACATATAGTACAGTTCCAATCGAAATCTTAATGATGAATTACTTGACCACCAAATCAATTCACCACCCATCGACGGAGATACATATATAGACATTAATCTACCTACGTATATAGGTAATGGAGTAATAAGCTATGGGTAGATGATTAATAACAAGTAAAACTTTTAAAATATATATATATACTTATATATAATTATACATACATATATAAATATCTATTCTAAATAGCAAATCTCTGTTGTATAAAATAAACTCTTACAATTGATTCATTCACATTGTAATAAGAAATTGAGAAGCTGAGTAATCTGTGTATAAGTTTCATTTTTTGCATCGCATTTCATTTTTTCTTTTTCTTTTCCTTTTTCTTTCTCATTCTTTTCCTTTTTTAAAGTACCAAGTAGGTATGTAGGAAGATATACTATAATGTCGGTCTTGACTTTTTGAGGGTCTCAGATGGCCAGTGTTCTAAGAAATTATATGATTATTATTTACTGCTTTTTTCTGCTTAGATGTAAAGCGTACTGTTATATCGTACTTTTACTATTACATACAAGTACTACTACATATTATGATTATGATTATTATTATAAAACTATACTAAATTATTATAATCTCATCTTAAAAACTGTTCGACTACATACACAGAGAAACACACGACAAGCGTGTTGCCGTGATTTGTACGAACGAACATCACCATTACGTGCTGTAGGACCACCCTACCATATAAATACATACAAATCTATTTACTGTCTACTGTAGGCAAAGCTAAGTACACACATACATATACAGTTAATCGAGACATTAGAGAATAAAATACTGATATTAGATATTCTTACAATTTTATTAGACGCATCGTAGGATAATTCTATTTAGTAGTCATATAATCATTACAATGTCTAAATAATTATACATAAGTATAATCTAATTACCTATAACAATTATTACATTATCTTCATATCTATAAATGTAAAATCATTACATAGGTATTAAAGAACAAGTCTGTTGCAAATCTAAATGTACCCATGCAATACTATTCTTTTATTTATATGTACTTATTCCCAAATAGACTGCCTATATATATACCTACTATAATACTACACTTGCATTTTTATATAACAAAACATGCCTACCCACCTACCCAACTACCCACCTAAAAACCGTCTAATCTCGTTGCGCCATTAGCCATTATCACTCTCATAAATTCTTGAATATTACACAACCAACTTTTGTTCTCTGTTTACACCGAAATCAGTACAAAGTCCAAGTCCAAGCCCAAGTCAAGAAGCAGTAACCGTCTAATCTCGTTGCGCCATTAGCCATTATCACTCTCATAAATTCTTGAATATTACACAACCAACTTTTGTTCTCTGTTTACACCGAAATCAGTACAAAGTCCAAGTCCAAGTCCATGTCAAGAAGCAGAAAGTATTCCCCACTATACTATACTATACTTTACTATACTACACTATACGAGGAACTTGAACTTTAAAAACATTTAGAAAGTTCCGCGCTAATCACTTGGTGCTCTACATACCAATGTTATTTTTGTCAAGTACATACCTACATATAATTATACGTGTGTATATGGGCACTCGTAAACTTATTTTCGTTGACTTATTTTCAAAGCTGGTGCGAAGGTAGCAAAAGTAGAATATCAAATCTACATAACAAAATACAATTACAATATTGCTACGTTTTGTTTCCTTTTTCGACTCGGCTCATTCTCTAAATTCAACTAACTGTAGGACGAGGATGACGACGACTGCACCTGAATTTATTTGTTTACATTATCATCTGTGCCTATAATTTCAACTGATATTTACTCTCGTGTCATCTGGAAGGAAAAAGTATTCCATATTGGAATAGGTACCTACCTATGCATTGCTAGTCGACATGCCAACATACGTCTAACGAACATGGACCAGAACAAGAACCAGAACCAAAGTATAGAGTGATGCAGTAACCCAAAATCCTTCACATAATTTCCCAAACCTCAAAGTCACCAGCAGCAACCGGTTAGAGTGTTCTTGCCCTTCTCATTCTCATTCTTATTCCCATTCTCATGATATGGCTATGTACAGATAGACTATTAGTATTAGTACCTATAGAATGGATTCAGTCCTTCGACTTTGACGTCGAAAGACTTCGGCTTGTAGGTACTGTACAAAGACCATTATCATATAAATGTAACAACTAACTGTAGGCAGTGAGAAATGTAGTGAGCCACATGATTAAAATATCATATCACGTTCTCGAACATCACTCCTACAGTAGAGTGATATGGAATCGACCAAGGACGAACGTTTAACGAATTCTGTCGGTGTCAAGTCAAGTCAAGTCAAGTCAACTCAGAGGGTAGATAAATATTATTTATGTCTTTAAACTTTATAAATTACTTTTACTATCGTAGACAAATACTCATCGATTACCGTACATTAATTATCTCTATGGCTGCTTGCACTGCATGAAGACTTGTCGATCACAAGAAGACGCATTAAATAAATCCTTATCATTATCACACTGACTCTGACTGGAGCATGATCAATGATTTAGATCGGGATTTTGAATTGGGATGAGAATACTTGTACTTGTAACAGATACACTCATCACACCACACTATCAAGAAACTTACGCACTTCATCAGTGTCCAGTCCAAGTGTGGTGCTGGTGCAAACCTTTAGTACAGATAGGACAAGGTGATTTTCGACAAGACAAGTTTATTTTTTCTCTTAACATACCTACATACATTATTTATTATTATTATTGAAGTTCTACAAACTTACTGATGGGAACTGGAGCGATTACGTAATCAAAACAAGGAAATCTAATACTCGTGCAACTCTCTTGTAATTACATACATATTATGTAGTTCAAGTAGTAAATGGAAACTAGCACAGGAGATACGCATAACACATACATACCTACGTATGAATGCAATTTAACCAAAATCGTCATACTTGAGGAAAATGGTTAGTTCAACTATCCTTTTTTATTAGTATTAGTATTATGTAGTAGTCGTAATGGTAATAACAAGCAATTTTCGCATATTAAATGAATTTTACTCGAAATATAGTTGCACTATTAGTTGTACTACTGTAGGTACTAAAGAACTAAAACCGGTTACATTTATTTCCTGAATCTCGAACTCGAATTGTGCTGGAGCAAATAACAAATCAATAGTTTTTTAATGCCGATCATTTACGCATTAATTAATATGTATACATACGATTATATTATACAAGGCTACTCGACTATTAATTTTAATTTAAAAGCAAATATTCCGTAACGTCTGTTCACTTCTGTATCTCTATTTCTGTTCTGTGTAGATAAAGTGTATCTGTATCTGTATCTGTATCTGTATCATTATTTGCTATAAAAATCAGTAGGCAAATGGATATAAAGCACATCTTGGATGTCGTTACCCCCAGCAATGGTATGTGTTCTCCATAAATTGTTGTAGGATACTAATACAGAAATAACTAATCATTTCATTTCTACCAAAACGATAGAGAACCTACCTGCAAATAATTCTCGGGACAGCCACACGTTCGTAGTGATTCCTTTTTTATTTGATATCAACATCAAAGGAGGCAATGACAATTCAATATACCAATAGTAAAAGTAATAGCTATTTATATAGTGGATACCTACATAGATAGGCATATATATGTATGGTGTGAATGTACTGATGGAAAAAAGGGGTTAGAGCGTAATTCTAATCTAATGGCAGTGCTAATGAATAATCACAATAATTAGAGCTATGAACTCAAACACTGAGAGTGCGGTTCATACTTTATTAATTAATATAATTCGCTTCATTAGAATAATCAAATCAACTCAACTCGAATGAAATCAAATCAAATTAACACCCGTATATTTCCTTCTATTCTATTCCATTCCATCCTATCAGTAATTCATTGCGTTCCCTTCCCTTGCGTTAGTTTGATTTAGCTGGAAATAATTTTTCAATGTAATATGTAATTACCTTCCTTTACTCTGCCCTGTCTGTACGAGGAGAAACGTGCATGTATATGTAAGTGTAGTCCATTTGTAGGAGTGGAGTTACCTACTTGATAAAATAGAGTTGGTAGGTATACGGGAGTACAGGCAGGTATACAAATATTTAAAAGGATGGACGATTAAAACATGTGTGGTACGAACATGTGTGAAAGGTTATAATAAGTTTACCCGCGTAATACGTGTCCTTAGACCACACCATCATACACCATCCATACTATACAAAACCATGATGCTATGTCGCATAGTATATATACTTTTAGTCAATTTTACATGCGACTATATACCATCGAGTTGCATGTCATAGTATACCTTATTATACTACACTCGTCTCGACTCGGAGGAAAAGACAGGGAGTGAAACCCGCAGGAAACCGCAGTCGATGAGTCATTATGAATTGATGGCATCATGTAGAACATTATAAAACGGAGATATAGAGATAATATATGGAGCCATGTTATGCTATGTTATCCACTCCTTATACGGAGCTCATAGTTATCTTCAATAAAGTGTTACGGTACCACTCCTGGCCTCGGCCTCGGCCGATGCCATTCCCGTTGCATTGCCATCGCCATCGCAGTCGTCGTCAGTCCTTCAGAGACCATGGCATAGATTCTATTCTATTCTATTTTATTCTATGGCTATATGTAGTAGCAGTAGCTAATATAATTCTATGTAGGTATGTATACTCCAAGTTTTATAGAAAGTGTGATGCTTATGTGGGGTTCCGAAATCCAAACTTTATCTCATTATTATCTCATTATTGCAATTTACTTCATCTCATGTTACCCGTTCACTTTACTTCAATTATACGAGCATAATGACTCCTTGTTGATACAAACGTAACATAACATTACACTGCCTAACATCTCGGTACGCGTAAGTTGTCAGTTCGGTTTTCCTTCCTGTTAACTGCTCTACTATGTACACGTATAATTCCATTAAATAGTTTTTGGCTTGGTTTTGGCTTTGGCTACCTACGTATGTAATGTATGTATAGTCACTACAATCTACAATTACAATACACTCTAGTCATTTATGTATATTACCTACACTCCATACTTGAAAAGTTGGGAATGAAGCTTTTTGCAATTATTATTATCCTTTGGTATAATTTTCTATGAATGATTTCCTGAACAGTTGCCAATAGCAAAGTGTCACGTCTATTCTATTGTTTGTATCAGTATCAGTACAACCGCTACAGCCACAGCCACAGAAACAGAAACAGAACCAGAACCTGAAACAGAACCAGAACCAGAACCAGCCAGAGCCATAACTAAAGCTACTGGGAGAGTAAATATTACTTACGACCAAGTAATAACAATTACAATTGGATGTCATTGTGTCGGAATAATTATTACTGCTTCCGTACATTAAGCGTGGAGTTTGCCCGCATCATTTCTTACTACCAGTTACCAGTAACAGTAAGAAGGTTGGCTACTAATACATAAAATATACACAATGCATATTCTGTAGGTAGGTAATTATTGTACTTACCCACTCATTGTTGGGCTACTTTTTGTCATCCAGTATTATCTGCGGATCAGTCGTCAGCACTGTGAAAAATTGTCTTTACTTTAGTATGTAAAGGGACACAATGCTTTATTACAAAGTTTTATTCGTGGTAAAATTTCCATCGTTGCGTTTGTATAAAAGTATGATATCAAGTGTGTATGCAAAGTAAGTGTAAATACCTACACAGCACAGTGTAAAGAAAAACAATGCTGTGACATTGACTCTGCTCTAGCAGCTCTTAATTTTATTTTATTATCTAATCGAAATCTAAGCCAGTCAAGTAAGTTCAACAACACATCGAGTGACAAGGAGGAAAGCAACCTGGCTATATTTCTTTTTCAGCTTTTTTCACTTGTAGTTGAAATTGAAAAAATGGATTTGGAATAAAATAACTTGTATCGTAATGCTACAGATAATTAAGCATGTCAAAGATACCGGCATTGCAATGGATTCCATTGCATTGCATGGCGTTGCATTGCATCGAATTGAATTGAATTGCATTGAATTGCATTGAAGCGTTCACTGTGCTCTGGTGGCTTTGCCCATTAGTAAGGAAAAGGTGAGGTAGAAAATCCCATCCCACAGTCACAGTCCTTTCCTGTATATACCTATAGGCAGTAGCGTAACGAGACGTAGGCAGCGTAGGCGTAGACTTACAAAGGATTTTTTAAAGTACACTACCTTCTTTTAGATTCGCATGAAAAGAAGCATTTCTAAAAATTTGCAAAAAAACGATACAAATTTTTTTAAATTTACGGGAAAACGGGGCAGTTTTTTAAACTTTATAAGAAATCGATGCAGTTTTTTTTAACTTACAAAAAAAAGAGGTAGCCTTTTCTTAATTTACAAGAAATTGACGCAGTTTTTTCTTAATTTATAAAAAATCGATACAGATTTTTTTAATTTACAAAAAAACGAGGCAGCTTTTTCTTAATTTACAAAAAAAACGATGCAGTTTTTTCTTATATTACCAAAAAACGACCTATTTTTTTCTTTATTAACAATATAACGGCTGACTTTTAATTTAATTTACACGAAAAGATTCAATTTTTTGATAATTGGCAACTGGATAAGATGTAGTATTTTAGAAACGTTACACCGGATAAGATTTTTCCCAAGCCAAGCCTACACAAAAAAACCTGCTGGCGCTACTGCCTATAGGTACGTATGTACCGGGACTCTGCTGACTCTCTCTTATGCAAACTGTAGGTGTTCATGAATGCAAATATATCCAATTTGGTTTTCTTTAAAGTTTGACAGGTGAACATCACATAGGCGGTTCTTAGACGAGTACGAATAAGTCGTTAAATAAATAACTGTCCGATATGCCCATCTTTCTTCCCGTAGACTGCACAATTGGAATGTCAACTCTGTAGATTTGATTATCTCTCTGTAAGTTGGTAAGCTGACGTAAACTCTTACACCCTGCGTCGACTTGTGTCGCATCGCATCGTATCGCATCGCATGGTGTGGAAGTAGAAGTGGAATATCATTCCGCTCGTGTGTCCTTTGTCCTTTGTGTTTGAGTAAATAACCAATCGAAAATTATAATACGGTTACACTGTGTAGCAGTCTGTTCAAGAATGGTAGGCATTAGATGTGGTTTTGTTTGATGTCAATTCACATTCTTTGATGTGTGTAATTACTACCGTGGATTCGATGGGAGAATAACACAGGAATAAATTGACTCTTATGCAAGTGTAATAGCTTCTGATATTTGCATGTGTCAAATCTTACCAACAGACATGTACATTAATAATATACACACCTTGGTAACAGTAGCGATTCTAGGAAATTTGACCAAACAGCAAGGATTTTTCTAAACTTCAAAACTAGCAAAAAAAACTGCGCCTTCGTCATGTAAATTGAAAAACAAACTGCATCCGTTTTTGCGTAAATTCAAATAAACCTGCGTCTTTTCGTGTAAATTAAAAAACGAAGTCGTCTTTTTCATGCAAATTTCAAAAAACTGCATCTTTTTTTCTGCAATTTTAAAAACGACGTCGTCCTTTTTTTGTAAATTTAAAAAAAACTGCGTTTGTTGTGTAAATTTAAAAAAACATGCATCTGTTTTTGTGTAAATTAAAAAACGACATCGTTATTTTCTCGTAAATTTTAAAAAACGTCGTCTTTTTTGTGTAAATGTCAAAAAACATGCATCTGTTTTGTGTAAATTTAAAAAAAACGGCGTCTTTTTCATACAAATTTCAAAAACTTGCGTCTCTTTTTGTTTAATTTAGAAAATGGCGTCGTCTTTTTTCCCGAAATTTAAAAAAAGCGTTTTTTTTTTGTAAATTTTAAAAAACGGCGTCGTTATTTTCTCGCAAGGAAATGTCTTAAGGATCGTGTTGTAAAAGATGTTTTTATACCGCTCTCTCAAAATATTTCTTAAATCCCACACAACCTAACACCTGCTTCGCCTACCTCTAGAATCGCTACTGCAAGGTAATCTTAATAGGATTGCATGATCGGCGTATGTAAATGAGTGACTGGTTTTAATTTTAATTGTGCATTTCCCATGCCGTCATTTATTCCACTGCCTAACAGATACACCCATCCATGGTTATGGTTATGGCTATGGTGTATCATGTACATATGTAGTAACTACTATACATCCACCATTAAACTTTATTTTGGTTAGAATTGATGGAAAACCAGTAGTCCCTATTATCGTTAGCTGTACTTGTACCTACCGTGTTCTATTACAAAGCTGCGGTACACAAACAGGCGGTAGCTACTAATAAAAGCCACATTACAATTTCACAAGCATTGTTTTATTCTTTATTATCATTTATACATAATTAAAATTACTATTCGAATACAAACAAACAAAGAACAAAGTGCAGCGCAACCAAAAATCCATTATGTTCCCCACAACAAAAACCAAGCCAAGGTGTATGTGTAGACTGTATGTAGAGAGTATAATATCTTTGTAGGTTTTAGATTGCCCAGAGTGGAGATAGTACGTAGGCTTGTAATATACTTGTGAGAAACCCATTTGATATTAGGAGTGAGTAGTGTAACGGGAACTCTTGAGACGTGTGGATATTTAATCCTTTAATTATAGCAGATTATCTTCCTTATATATTCCTACTTAATCTAAAGCGTTCATCTTATGCCCAACTCGCTCTCATGCACCTACATGTACATACATAAAATACCTAAACCTTATCTCTTGGGTTTCGAATCATTTCCCTTGAAATATTTTCGTCCCACAAACACCAACACCAACACAAATACCAGTACTATCTGTAACAACGGCAGCACCTCAACACTTCCGACAACCTTTCTACGTAAAATAGCTATTTATGAAGTCACCGATTCCATGACACATTCTACCACCACATTCTACTCCCAAGTTTTCCAGGCAGTTATTTTCCATGATAAATGACAAATGACAAATTTCAAATGAATCCATATTTATAAATATGTTATACATACATTTATGGGCAGTATTTATTTTAGACAAAAAAGATTATTTATTTTCGTAGTGCAAAGATTGCGTAGGTATTTAAATGCGTCTTTGAGTTCGCCTCTGAATCCTGAATCCTGAATATGATTTTATTTTAATTTCGTAATCCTCATCCTAATGTATTGCTACAGTTGTTTATCATAACTGCTTTTGTAGCGGCCTTTGTTCTAGTCTTGTACTACATAATTCTAGATGTGATTTACTAGTTAGTTATGCAACAAGATCTGTGGTCTGTGGTAATAATACATGCTAATTAGTACACATGTATTTCTCTACTCTAATATGTAATACTGCCACAGACGATGTATGTTATGTAGGTACAACATGGGAATTTAGCAAGGTATGGGCATTCTCAGTAGCGTAACTGGGATTTTTTACTCGTAGGCCAAATTGCCCAAGCCGATTATATCTAGGGTTAGTTTTTGCAAAAAGTAATTTATCGTTGCTGGTAGTTGCTGTTTTTTTCGTGTAGGTGTAGGCTTGATTTTGAAAACTTGAGCTCATCCAGTGTAAAATTTAAAAAAGGTGCATATTATTAGTGTGTATTATTAAAAAAAACTCGCCTTTTCCTTGCACATTTAAAGAAGTAAGTCGTTTTCGTGTAAATTTTAAAAAAAACTGCGTCATTTTTGTGTAAATTTGAGAATAACTGCGTCGTTTTTGTGTAATTTATAAAAAAACTGCATCATTTTTGCGTAAATTTAAAAACAATCGCGTTGTTTTTGTGTAAATTCAAAAAAACTGCGTCGTTTTGGCCTAAATTAAAAAAAACAACGCCTTTTTTTGTTGAAATCTGAAAGATAGCTGTGTATTTTTGAACATTAAACGTGGGGATAGACCTTCGTGGCCGTGGCCTACGCCTAGTTGCGCTACTGGGCATTCCTACAATTCCATGCTTGCTTACATGATACTAACATAATAGAACAATTTTGCTCCCAACCACTGCTAAATGATACTAATATTAGTAATCATGCTGCTTTTGATTGGGTTGAGATTGCAGGCATCTACACACACACACTATAAGGGTGTGTATCTCTATAGCCCTGATTTAGATACTTTTATACTTATAGTCTATGCTATTAGAGTTACAGTTGGTCATACTGCAATTATATCAGCACAGATAGTTGCGGAATGTGTATAAAAATAAAACCTCCCACCAGATAAGTAATTATAATTATTATTACCTATATCAGTCAATGTCCAGACCGCCTAAGTACACAGCACAGTAGGGAATGATAGCGTTCTATCAACATCATTTTTTGCTACATAATTATAATTAGTTTAAACATTGGTATTGGTGTTGGTGTTGGGAAAGGATAAATATATGCCTAGTTGATAAGTACCTACTCACCTACAGTAAGTATTCCAAAGGAGACTAAATGATAATGATAATGATAATGTTAATGATAATGATAATAATGCACAATGACACTGACTGCGACTATGACTACGACTCCGACTAGGTACCGTATTTACTCAATTAGTGCGCGGGTATCCAATACCACGCGGGTCTCTAATAGTACGCGGGTCTAGAGAAAAAAGTTGTAAATAGTACGCGGGT
>JAAXYX010003437.1:0-14457 GCA_036851915.1 Ptenothrix huangshanensis | reverse complement strand
CAAGTTTAAAAATTATGAAGAATATCTTGCTTGCCGTAGTCATTTTTGTTTCGATGTTTAGGTGAATATTCATTGCGTGAGGAGAGCGAGCGGAAGGCTTGTAATGGCATAGTTCGGTCCAGAACAGGCAAGTCCATTAAAGTGGTATCCACACGTTCCGAACCTCCGACCATAGTAATGGGTGAGAAGCGAACTCTGTTCATTGAAGAATTATGGGATGAGGAATCCTTAGCTGAGACGTAGCTACTATCTTCACTCAGACTACTATCCGGTGGTGTTTCCACATTTGTCAGAGTTCCAGAATCCGCCCAGCTATAATTTGAGCCAGAACGTGAACTTGGTGGACCCGGACTGTACGAATAGTTGTACTTTCGAAGGCTTGAGCGTAAAGGTCGTGGCAACTCCAGCGTCGCGGGTCTTTCCGTCAACGATCTTTCATCCAAAGAATTCTGTCTCGACAGACGTACCGGAGTACCACTGTTTCCAGTGTAATTGTTGCGATACTCATAACCATAGTCGTAGGAAGACCTGTAAACGAACAAAAAGAAGAGCATTACCATCACGTACAAATAATAACGGCTTTACAGTTATCCCTTTCAGTAGCGTAACTAGGCGTAGGCAGGATCTTTAAAAATACAGAGCCTTCTTTCAGATTTTTACGAAAATAGCGCCATTTTTTTAATTTACAGAAAAACGACGTAGTTTTTTTTTAAAATCACAAGAAAACAACGCAGTTTTTTTATATTCACACGAAAACGTTGCAATATTTTTTAAATTTAACAGAAAATGACGGTTTGTTTTTAAAGTGACACAAAAACGTCGCAGTTTTTTAGCAACTTACACGAAAACGGCAATTTTTTAAAATGTACACAAAAATGACGCAGTGTGCTTTGAATTTATAAGTAGTAGGTGCGATTTTTTTAATAATTCACACAAAATCACATGCAAATTTTTTAAATCCTACGCTTGATGATATCAAGTTTTATCAAAATCTACACCAACGCAAAAAAACACCAGGTATTATTACTGTTTGCAAAAACTTACCCTAGATATAGTCAACTTTTCAGCAAAAAAGCGTACGTCAAAAAGGATCCTAGTTACGCTACTGATTTCTTTACCGAGTAACTAAATAGAACGGAAGCTCGAACCGTTACCTTTACGATAGATATATATATACAGCTAATGTTGAATTTTACAGTTGTTTACCAAGCAATAGGAATAGAAGTACGGTACCTGAGATGCGCTGGAGTGATCTGAACACCAGGTAACTGGAAGTCACCCTCAAAGCTCGGATTTACGTTTATGGAACCAGCAGACGCATTACTTAAATTTGAAAGTGTTCTCCGATGACCATACGGATGTCTTGAAGGGGTTCTTGGATTCGTACTGTTCGAGCTACTACTAGGATTCTCGTAGCCACCATGATAGCCAGATTCTCCACTGCCACTGGCTAACTGCATATTGTAGCTTACTTCGGGGTAAGCTCGGAGACTAACTCCTAGCTCCGTGTTCTCTGCCGCATGGCTCAATTCCGTGGTACCATGATACGATGAGTACATGGTCGGATGGCCACTTGAAGATACGGATATAACTGTAGAATGACTCCCATATGGTGGACTACTATAAATCTGCTGCTCGTTAAAATTGTGGTTTGTACTAGCACTGGCTGATCGATGATATGGGCTCGTGTATTCAGACATTGAAGGATTTACTGGAGGTAAATACGTGAGAGCAGCCTTTGGTGGTAGCCGACCCGCTTCAAGTTCTCGATAATGTGCATCCAATAATGTGGCTGGCTCCGTCAAAAGAGTGTTTGTCTGATCCGAGTAGAACACCTGAAAATAAATCCAATTAGCCACAAGCAAGAAAATTAATACATTGTGATCACAACTCTTTTTTCACACACCTCCTTCCTCTTGTTATGAGACAGGAAGAATAATCCGTAAGTCGACAAGTGACAAGAATCACTCCATATCCTAACCATGTAGTATGCACATATGTATTAATCTTCCACGCATTTCTTTCTACGGTTCGATACACTTAGGTTCAAAATTACATACAGTCAGGATCTCAATTCAAGGATTCTATCCGTATATTCCATTCTATTACGGAGATTTTATGTATACGTTTCATTTCGCTCACAACAAGTTGAAATTCACCCCAAAAAATTACTCGGTTAGTCTTCTGCTCTTTGAAAATTAATTTAGGACTAAATAAAGTTGAAAATATTAAATGAAAATTAGTTGAACGTGTTAAAAAAGAATTTTCATGCAAATGCGAAGTCGTAATTAATTTAACACATGCAAAGGCAGTAATTTTAAAAAAACACAATCTATGTAATCAACCTTCTACAAGAAATTAAATCGAATAAATTAAAACTTTTACGGTAATTACATCCAGCGAGTGCATTTTGTCCATTTCTCCATAAGTATTTATTTATTTGTCTTTTCTTTGGTTTTCTGATTATCATGTCATAGGTATTCAACTTACATCCGAATTGCATAATTAAATTATATAATGACTGATATATAATAATTATAATTACCTAATACTAAAAATAACAACTATTATGCTGTCTAAATACTTTTGCTCGAATCTACTCCTACAGTGCGTACTTGTACAATAGGGTGATATAACAACGGGGTTTCTTTTCAAATAAACAGCATGATTTACGTAATTTTTCAAATAGAAAATACTTTTGTTTTTAAAACTCAGCTCTCATCTACTTTTTGTTTATGTTTTTGTTTTGGCTTGCTTACTAATAATGAATAGCACTAAATGTTTCTGGTTAGATATTTATTTATGATTGTCTTCTACCATACGATACAAATATATTTTTTATTTTTACTACTCCTATTTGTTTTAACAATTTCTAAAATTTTATCTCGACGAAAACTATTGTCTTTTACACATGAGCAAATAAATCATCACTTTTCCATTACTTGATTTTATCGAAATAAGAAAAAATTCACAAAAAGTTACGCAACTCTAGTCTTTATAATATTAACGGGGCAAGATGGAAGATGGAGATTGAAAATACCTGGGAAAGTTAATGTCGGTGGGATTCCTACCTTCAAAAGGGACTGATTTTTTTTTGAAATAGACAAAGTCAAAAGACAATTATTGCAAAAGTATTTACATAGAATAGTATAATAATAATAATATGCGATCTTATATTTGTTAAACGGCGTAAAATTAGAATCGAATCCTCTGATTAAATGTCTTCCTTAATTAACAAATAGCTTAAAATCAAACCACATAAAATTTGTCTGTTTTTTCAGTAGATACGTCTAATGGTAATAAAGTCATTATCGTAAACGTTGCTTCTACATTAAAATAAAATTGCTGAAAGAAATCTAACAAAAGGTAATTCTAATCACAATTGACAATAAAGTAAAATAAAATAGTGCGAAAAAAACTGATTAGCGTGATAAAATATACGTAATGCTATTACAATAATAAATTGGGATAAAAATAAAACTGGGAGTGGTTGTGGATTTGGATGGTGGATGTGGAACGAGAAGAAGCCTTTCATTCTCACAATGATTGTAATAGTTACAAGTGGCGAAAAAAAGTGAAGGAAATAAAATATATACACGTAGGGGGGAAAGAATGGGGAATAAACGATACATAGTTAATCAATGAGCCGACTATACGAGATGCCTCTGGCACTTGTAGAACTCCCATCATTCCTCCTCCGTTTGCTGGTTCCGTTCTCAACGATAGACTGTAGACGATTTTGATTCTGATAAATGCCTTGACGCGGCTTCCTCGAAACCCTTTCTTTCTCATTTCCATCGCTCGTCTAGAATCCACCCAAACCGAAAACAAAGAGAAAAAAAAACAAAGATAGACCACCACCACCGTTTGAGTTGTTAAACCAGGATCAAATAATTCCTTACTTACATCCAGCACCAAAGTATCATTAATCAAAAATAAAATCAGGAAACGGAATGTTTGTTTGCGAATCGAAACTTGGGGTAGAGGAAAAACCAACAGTGGTAAATAAAGTCCAACGATAAGTTAAAGTACCAACAGTATATAAAAAATCCTGGGGGAAAGTTGAACACCCATCCCATAGTGAAAAAAATATCAGTGGGAACCATTACATTGTCAAGATTACTTTCACCACGTTATCTTGTCAAGAGTATCTTTAACCTTATGTTGCCATGCCACTGTAATTTCTCAACTAATCAAATTTCCAAGTAGCTACAATACATAAATCGTTCCAACGGAAAATGAAAGCAAGCATTCCTCCTACTACTGATATCCTTTTTCTCAGAGGAGATTCCTCAAGACGGGAATCAATAAATAATCTCTGTAATAATTACACATGTAATATATATATATAATTAAATTCTAGATACAATGTATTCCTATTAGTGCTTGGCAATTTTTCGCTTGCATGATTTCCTCCTCATCGATTACATGCATGGACATGGTACATGGTACAACATGAAGACCAGAGGAGAATACATCCCCCCTTCGTTTCGTAGGCAAGTGTCTTTTCATGGCAACTGCGATAAGCACGTGTACCTATACGCTATATATTATACTCCTTATATTCCCTACTAGAAAATATATTGACTAGAAGAGCATCTATTCGAACAGAGATAAATTGCCACGATCATCAATTCCTTTTAAAGAGTCCCTGGAAAGCATGGAAAAGAATGACTCGGAGGAATACCTGAAAATCCTATGGATAAAATGATAAATGCATCGTCAAGACTGGAGACTAGAGTATTTCAAGACAACATATTTTTCTTTACCTCGGAATCGTCACTGCCTTGAGAATATTTTGAGCGATGAGTTGGAGAGGCAATCAAGTTGTGATCGGCGACATTACTTGAACTTGTGGATAGTAATTGTGGCTGCTGCGGTTGTGGATGATGTAGCGTCGTTGTTGTCACCAGAGTTGCCGGAATGTCCACAAAACAATTCGGCTTCCCTTTCGGGTCAAACAGTCCTGACGGGTCAAAATGGTCGAGGCCCAGTGCTGCACGGTAACGCTGAGATGGGCCATGATATGTATTACTTATACCGCCAGGATGTGAGACCAATCTCTGTGGTGAGCGCTCCGGAACCGGGTCTATATCTCCAGATCCAAAACCGTTATTATGGAATCCCTCAAGCAAAACCACTTGCCGAGGATTCGAGCCATTTTCTTCAGCTCTGGAGGAAAAAAGAGAACAAGTCGTATTTTTTCATTTAAATTACAGCACACAACTATAAACTACACTGGAGTACCGTATTTCCGGCAACAAACGACTTGCTCGTTATTCGAACTTTGACTTTACGGATCGTCGGTGAAGAGAAAAAATTACTCAAATCCAAAACGCCATGAAAACAAAATGACCTACTACATGCATTTTATCCATGCAAAATTCAATAAATGAATGGGGTAAAAGCTTTAAAAAGATGCAAAACGGTCTAATTACGACTTTTTTAAGCGCGCAAAAAGTTCTAATTACGTACTCTCAAAAAGCGCAAACCGTCCGAATTGTGAATTCTCAACAAGTTCAAAACATTCTCATTATGAATTATCGAACAGTGCAACACAATCTTCTTACGGCTTTACTAAAAGTGCAAGCGGTTCTAATTACGACTTTTTCAAAAGAAAATAACATTCAAAATATAATATTTTTTAAAATGTGCAAAACGATCTAATTATGACTTTTTGAAAGTGCAAAACCTTCTAATTACAACTTTTCCAAAATTATAAAACGCTTAAATTACAACCTTCTTCAAAATGTGGAAGAAGTACCAATCAGGGCTGTTTAGAAAGTGCAAAACCTTCTAATTACGACTTTTTCAAAAGTACAAAACGTTCAAATTACAACCTTCTTCAAAATGCGCAAAAAGCTCTAATCAGGACTGTTTCGAAAGTGCAAAATGTTCTAATTACAGCTTTTTCCAAAAGAACAAAACGTTCTAATAACGGCTTTTTCCAAAAGGTTAAACGTTCTAAATACGGCTTTTTCCCAAAGGGCAAAACATTCTAATTAATGCTTTTTCCAAAAGAGCAAAACCTTCTAATTACGACTATTCCAATGGTGCAAAAAGTTCTAATTACGCCTTCAAGCAACCAGTTTACAAATTTAGTCCATTTTGACTCTTCACCGATGATACATATAATTATTCAAGTAGCTGAAATGCAATCATATATTTCCATTTCCAGCAAGAAATCCTTCGTATTATTCCAGTACATACGGTAGAAGAAAAAACAGAAAAGACTAACAAACGCACAGGAAATGAAAAGGTTCCTAGCGTTTGCACAATAATGATGTGAGAAAGCGAGAAAATATTCGACAAACTAGAGGAGCATTTGTCACAAGGAAAAACGTCAAAGACATCAATCACTCGGACTGTTATGTTACTTGAGTAATTATATATAATTGTAACTCCGTTGCATCGATGGGAATACTGGGAATGGAAATACAAACCTTGATACATAGAACTACATAAACACATAATGACTACGTGGTTTGCCATCAGGATGTTGGAATAAATTGTAAGGAGCAATTAATTTGTACAAGTTGACTAACCTTGCTTGTGCATGAACATCATAACCAGCTATGCTCGCCAGGAGAGTAGCCGCATTGTACAGAAGGTACTGAACCGGACCCATTTTCGGTGGCCTCCGACTTTCACTCGAATTCAGAAAGTTCACCCCGGGTAAGGAAACCAAAGGAACACTTCCCATTGGTCTCTCGCGATCGCTATTATCTACGAATAATTCATCAACACTTATCACCCAACATAAAAACCAAATTCACCAATTCACCATTCCATCCCAGACCATGAATGATTGTACTAGAGAGGAAAACCAACCAAACCCAACCAAGTAATTTCATTCTTCAAGTTTTACACTCAGACTTTGAGCGCCCGGATTAAACCCGATGATCGTGGGAGTTACGCCGACTGCAATAATTATACTTTAATGCTCCTGATAAGCTCTTCAAGTGCATTTAAGTCCGGGGTATTAAAAGGCTTACACAAATCCTTCCAGCAGCAGCCAGAAAAGCAAATATATTCCACAAACTTTCCCTATAAATCTGAGCGCCAGGAGTGTAAATTTCGAGAATGTAATTACACACGTTATTTTAATATACATATATGTAGACATAGTCTTACAGGTGTGCTAAGAAATACATGTAGGTTGTATCAGTATATAGCAATTGGAATGTATAGGCATTTACTTTTAATATAAGTCTTATACTATTATTAAAATACAAGCCCAACTCTACGGGAACTCATGATCAGAAGCAATCGGAAACTGATAATTATTATTCCAATTAAGTTGCCTTCCCCTGTGCAATAAGTACGTTAACAACATACAAGTTAATCTTTCGACTTTTTCTACGTTCTTAGCCATTCAAGCCATGTGAGTTCCAAAGAAAGGAAATCTATTGATTTAGATGGATTAGAACCATGTAACTTCAGTAAATGCTAATGGTTCCACGTAGGTAGGTACCAATGCCAATGCGGAATGCATAGGTATAGGTAGGCATGGGTAAACTTTTTCCCACTTGATTTTCTCTAGGTTAGTGTTCACGTGCATTACAGACTACTATGTAAAAAGTACATACGAGGGGAGGTTGTAACAAGGGAACATTTTTGCACGTAACTAATGAACTCGTTAATGAAAAGTTGTAAAAACACGCCCATTTCGTAGTTGTATGCTCAAAAAAGAAGACACTTGGGTGGAATTTTGGCAAGTAAAAAAATTGTCAAGGTCAAAGATCACTATTCTTAGCGAAATTTAAAATAATGCTAGTGTAAAATAAAGAGGATTTTTTACAAATTTTTTAAAAATGAGAAAAATTAAAATTCAGACTTTTTAAAAAGTGTTCAAAATGACAGGGATTTTTTTAAAAAGCATACAAAATGAAATTTGGGTTTTTTGAAAAAGTGTAAAACACAAAAATTCAGACTTTTTGAAGGGGTGTAAAATATGAAAATGCAGACTTTCTGAAAAAGTGTAAAAATGGAAATTCAGACATTTCAAAAAGTAAAAATGGAAATTCAGACTTTTCGAAAAGGTGTAAAATATGAAAATGCAGACTTTTTGAAAAAGTACACAAAATGAAAAATCTGACTTTGAAAAAGTGCAAAAATGAAAATTTTGACTTTGAAAAAGTGTAAAAATGAACATTTTGACGTTGAAAAAGTGCAAAAATGAAAAACCGGACCTTTTGAAAAGCGTAAAATAATTTTGAAAATGTTACAAAAAAGGTTAAAATCGGAAATTGATCGAAATCTATAGTTACATGTAAAAACGTTCACTCGCAGGATCTACAAAAAAGTTTTGGGGAAAGTTAATAAATTAGCGATTGTTAAAAAGTTACCCCAAAGCTCCATGTGTGTGATTTAAAATTGAATTACTCTGTAAGTTGTGAGTAAGGTAAATTCTTACATGTGAGACACTCTTCCGAGTGAGCAGCTGCATGCACATTGAACAAATTGGTTAAGTGACGGATTTTTTTGCGTAATTTATTGGGAGTCAGACTTGACATTAATATCGAATAGCATGAATTACCGATATCTTGATTCGGTCCTACAAGAGCTGGGATGCCTTTCTGAGATTTTTCTAAATTCGGAGCACTCTTGCTCCATCGCTTTGGTGAATCAGTCGTTTTGATGATTTGTCCCCGTTCCCGTTGATGAATTGTGCTCGGGCCCCAAGTCTTTCCCTTTACACCGTCTGCGGGTACTGTCAACCATTCAGAGAGCAAACATGAAATATCAAATTGGAACACATTCTATTTTATTTCAGCAAATATTTGCAATCTTGTGCATGTGGATAAAAATGTCCCTAGTTGGCATTTGGCATTCACCCCATGCAAACTTTTCCGTCTCTTTTCTCCGCTCTTTTACTTTACAATATTTATTTGGACGAGAGCAAGAAAAAATCCGAGCAGCAGATATCCCTTCATCTTTATACATATAGGCATAGTCGCCATGAGAATAAAAAATGATTGTCTAGCAGGAAGCATCATATTATTCTTTCACATTTCATAGGCAAGCTTCCAGAAAATATCAACTTACAAACAACAGTTCGTAGGCCCACGTTTGGAGATCCTGGTGGCGTCTCCGGACTAGAGTAATTCCGCAATCCCTTACGTTCCGCAGGTTGCACAGTGAACGTATGTCGGAATTCTATTGCAAAAAAAGGAAAAAACCAACACGTGAATTCAATTTACATACGGAAACACGACTCTATGAAAAATTACTACTTCCACAATTCATGACGATGACACAGATCTGGGACAAATTATCATGAAACAAAGACGGCATAAGTTATTCATCATATTCAACATACATACATACATACATACATACATACATACATACATAGGTACACGAGCATTATTTGCGACGTATTCAAGAAGCTACACTCGACAACATAATACCCACCGACATCTAAAGAAATGAAAGCGACAAGCGACAAAAGACATATTGGAATTTTTTTTTACTTCAAGCTACTTAAGAACCCTTCACAAGTTAGGAGCGAAAAATTGAAATGCAATTTGACGGCATGAAGAAAGCATTCGAGAAGAATGTAAGCCTTGCTAAACTAGGTTTATTAACGATCTCCTTTGTTTCCCCACATCATATCTCCGCCTTTCTTGCTTTTCCCTTCCCATGCTATCATAGTAATGTACACTGTAAAAGGTGGTATCTTTTAGGCCAATAATCCTAATAACAATAACGAATAATCCTAAAGGCAATTTTGATGCATCCGATATTTTAAAAAAGTGCACTTCAAAATTTAAAGTGCATCTTCCGGACTAAGATGGGTTTTTTATGCATTTGTGGTGCAATTTTAAAAATAAGAAATTCGGAAAGAAAAGTGTGCAAATCAGAAATGTAATAGCGTTTCAAAATTGCTAAAAGAGGAAATTTTAAAGCATTTAAAAACTGCTGAAATAAAAAAATTTGAAAAGTTTAAAAATTGCAAAAACAGGAGAATTTGAAACGTTTTAAAATTGCTAAACTAGGAAAATATAAAACGCTGTAAAATTGCATAAATAGGAAAATTTTAAGCATTTAAAAACTGCTGCAAAAAAAATGTGATAAGTTTAAAAATTGCTGAAATGAGAAAATAAGAAGCGTTTACAAATTGTTGAAATAGGAAATTTTGAAACGTTTTAAAATAGTTAAAATAGGAAAAAAAACCTTCATCTAAAAGTTAATAAAACACGCAATTTTGAAGCGTCTAAATATTCTCAAGATAAAAAATTCATCAGTCCAACACGCGTTTTGAATGTGTCTGTGATGCACTTCAAATGAACCCAACAAAATGTTAATAAAAATACCAATTCTAACAGATTTTCTCTTTTCTATCCTAGGATTAGACTATTTATTTTTTACAGTGTACGCAAGGTAGAAATGCAATAGCAGTTTTAATACTAGACTCTGGCGCTGTGTACTCCGAATTTAAATATGGTGATTATAGGGAATCTTCACCGGGACCGTAGAAAATCCAATATACAGACATTAGCTTCTACACCCTAGTCCTCGTTCAAATACTATTGTATTCTCCATTTCCATTTTTACTGTCTACATTTATTTTCTTAATGTAGGATATCCTACACATTTGTACGAGAACCAGGGCGAGGGAGCTGTCATGATGAACCGTACACATTACACCAATTTATCCATATCCGTCTTCAATCTTGGTCTTATCTCGAGCACACTTGAGTAAAAGCACAGTAGGTAGATCTATCGTAGGCCGTGGATGGGATACGATAATATTTACGAAGACACTAACTACCGCATTATATAGAGCAAAATCTAGTAGTAAATTGCTTCATGCTGAGTGAGCCCCAACCTCCAATTCCAATCTTTCCAAATCAATAGAATAATAGCATCGTGCGAAAATAGTCGACACTCTCGAGCTGGCTTCAGTAGCGCCCGTAGAATTTGCTTTCCTGTAAGCCAGGAAAAAACTTTAGCTCGAATCTCATCCAGTGCAAAATTTTAAAAAATTGCATCTGATCTTTTGATAAATTATAAAACAAATCAGGGCCTTTTTCGTGCACATTTTAAAAAAACTGCCCCGTTTTCTCTTAAATTTAAAAAAACGGCGTCCTTTTTATGTCAAATTAAAAAAAACTGCGCCTCTTTCGTGTAAATTTTAAAAAACGGCGTCCTTTTTGTTTCTATTTAAAAAAAACAGCGTCTATTTCGTACAAATTTAAAAAATGGCGTCCCTTCGGTATATATTTTTAAAAAATACGTCTTTTTCATTGAAATCTTAAAGAAGGAATTCTTAAGCAGTGCATTTTTAACAATCCTTTGTAGGTCTAAACAAACGTGGTCAACGCCAAGTTACGCTACTGGCTGATTTCGTCGTCTTGGTACAATGGAATGGAGAGTGGTATGGCGGTACAATAATACGTGATGAACATCTCTACATTAGATTGGAACGCCGCATTAACAAAGACTTGACTTGCAGTCGTATATAGGAACAGTCCTCGTCCTCGTCCTCCGATTCCCAGACACAACCAGAGCGATGGATGGTTGGTATATGGAAGGAAAACGAATTACAAGTCTTGTTTAGCCATTGGCAACAAATTTCTCCGGGTTTTGGGTTTTTCAGCGTCAATGCGATGTGTGGCTGACGTCAAGGAAATCACCATCTATCATCCACACGCGTTCCGTTCAACCAACCATCGCATCAGCATGGATGTGGAAGTGGAAGTGGATGTGGATTTTGGATGTGGACGAACTTTCCTTCTCCAAACCTTATTCTTCACAAGCGAACGGAGAAAAGGAACCGAAAAACTATAATTCTCCATCATCAAAGAGCATTTGAACCATAGTCGACAGTTGAACACAGCGCAATATCCACACTCGAACACTTCTCCCATTCCCACACAAGAAAGAAGATCGAGGCATGTCGACAAGGCAGAGGCAGATGCAAAGCCAGAGCAAAGCCTGTGTAATAGTACTCGTGAAAATGCGAAAACCAGACAGAAAATTCAGCACCTTATTTGAATGCAAGATACCCCTCAAGTCAGCTCTCTCAGATTCCCAGATAAGACACCACACACATACGTATTGTATATAAGAAATACACTACAAAAACAAGCCATCTTCAACGCCGAAAACTTATACTCGTTTTTGATTTCATAAAGAAAGCAGCTTAGGTGAATTCAAAAGTATCTTAAAGTGCATGTTTTAAAGCTCAACAAAATAGGAAATTTCGAAAGGCGTTAAAATTGTTAAAATGTGCAAAATTGGTTAAAAATAGCAAGTTTTTAAGCGTGTAAAAATGTTTAAATACGGAATTTTTGAATGTTTAAAATGCCCAAAAACGAAAGGAAGTGTTGCAAAATAGTTCAAATGCATAATTTTGAAACGCATCAAACTTGTTAAAACAGAAAATTGTGAAGTTTTAAAATTACTGCAACAGGAAATTTTCAAAGGTATAAATTTTCACAAATAGCAAATTTTGAAAGGCATGCATTTTTACAAATAGAATATTTTGAAACGCTTAAAAATTGTAAAAATTCAAAATTTTCAAACATTTCAAAATTTTCAAAATGCAAAAACTTAAAACGTTCAAAAATTCCTGCAAAAAATTAGAAAATGTTACAAAATTGTTAAAATCAGGAATCTCGCAGCTCAAGATGCATTTTAAATGCTTTTGTGATGCATCACAGATGCACCTAAACTGAATTCACAAAATACAAATTAAATACTCGTAGGTTCAGGCACTTTATAGGATCAATTTTTCGTAATATAAGTATCTTGACTTTTTGCAGTGTACACAGACAGATGTGGGCATATCCTCCTTGATATCACAAACTGTGCGAAATCCAAAGAGATGAGGCAGGATGCCTCAAATTTGGAATTTCGTGCAGATACCAACGCTAAATCATCTCAAAATGTGAACTACATGACCGTCGTAAGCCTCCACAAAGTGTCATTACATTCCTCGCAATTGCTAGAGAGCTATCAGGCGAATACGAACACTATAGATGCCTATGACGCCCGTTCGAGATTACGATTCTACATCGACCTACAATACGAGCCTTCCGATTCCGACATTCAACCTTTCCACCAAGTCTCAGACTCAGTCCTCTAAAAGCCTCGCTTCTCTCAAGTGTGGCATAATTAAAAGTTATGCAATTGAAAGCCAATAGCAATATGATTTGGTGTGCCGTTACTCCATAGTTTGCTGAAATTATATTAGACATGATTTAAACTTAAGACCAGCATCAGCCACAACCAGAGCCAGAGCTGTCTTTAGAGTACAAGTACCTACAACTTGTTCATAACACTCATTCAAAATCATGCGTTCCTCATCCAATTTCCTTTGAGCCTCACATTCTTCATTCTCTGGATGGGCCGGTATACTCAAGTAGCTACCTCAAATAATACCGTACACGCTTGTATGCTCCAAAATTGAGGAGTTTCAGACAGAGGCGTACCTGGGACCGAATTTCGGGGGAATCTATGTTATGTTGCAACAAAGCTTTTTAAACTAACAATTTTTTTTGAAGTCTAATTTTTTTATTAAAATGTTTTTGAAAAAGTATAATTTTTCCGGTTTACAATTTTTGAAAATGTCTAATTCTTCTAATTAGCACTATTTGAAAGGGAGTACTTTTTTCCAATTATTACTTTTTGAGAAGGTCCAATTTTTTGAATTTAACAATTTTTGGAAAGGGCGTACGTTTTTTCCGATTAATACTTTTTGAGAAGGTTAAATTCTTTTAATTGACAATTTTTTGAAAGGGCGTAATTATTCCAATTAACACTTTTTCAAAGGGCATAATTTTCGCAATTAAATACCTTTTGAAAAGTAGAAATTTTCCAATTAACATTTTTTGAAAAGGTCCAATTTTTGTAATTAACAATTTTTTGAGCGGGCGTAATTTTTTCTCTTAACACTTTTTGAAAAGGTCCAATTTTTCCGATTAGCAATTTCCTGAACGGGTGTATATTTTCAAATTAAAACTTTTTGAAACGGCGCAACGTTTTCAATTAACATGTTTTAGAAAATGGGGGTGCTTCAGCACCCAAGCACCAATTACCCACCCCAGGTACGTCCCTGGCCCCTGGTTTCAGAGATGATTCAAGAACTCGGTAGGTACTTGGAGCCAATGTAAGACCAAAATAATAAATTATGCCTTATTATCATATGATTCTGGAATTTGAATCTTCAGCCAGACTAAATTAAATCGAGAGCCTACCTGCTCGTAGATAGTTTTGAATTTTCAAGGGGGTCCTCAAGTGCCTCGGTAGATATTTCGAGCATACGCTACTATATATAAATGTACTTTGATAATAACAGCACAATATTAGTAAGCTTTATGTTGCAACTACAGACGAATACAGTGAAGGGAAACAGGCTTAAACGAAAACGCAAGCTATCAAATGCTGAGATTACAACATGGTACACACTAGGCACAGATTTTCAAGGCAGTAAATAACAAGTTGGTA